>JAULKK010295404.1:0-12973 GCA_032355705.1 Rubia peregrina
AATAATAACCGTGCTGCGAGGGTACTTGATTGGGTTCATTGTGATTTATGGGGGCCTTCTCCTATTTTATATGTTCATGGTTTTGCCTACTAAGCCCTTTTCATTGATGATTATTCTCGGCTCTCGTGGTTTTATCCGATACATCGCAAGTCTAATTTTTGGGATGTTATTGATTATTTGAGGCTTTTGTGGAGAACCTGTTTTCTTCCACAATTAAGGTGCTTCAGAGTGATTGGGGGACTGAGTTGGTCGTTTACGCTTTGACTTTCAGACAAAGGACATTCACCATCAAAAACTTTGCCTGTATACTCCTGAGCAGAATGGTCGGGCTGAGCGCAAGCACCGTCACATTATTGAGATGAGTCTGTTTCTGTTATACCACTCTCATTTTTCTCTCTCTCTCACTGGCCTCATGCCTTAATGGGTCATATCTCGTCGCTTGCTCACAACCGTCATCACTATCATCAAATAACATCGGTTAAATTAAAACCCTCGTTGATAGCATACTTAATTAAGATGACAGTATAAAAAGAACCACTGTTGAATAGTTGAACGTAGTCATCCTTCTGTCTTTCTTTAGTCTGACACTTTGTTACGGGATTGGAACATATAATGAACGGAGGTTCCGAGCCAGTTTAATGATTAGAAGAATCAAAATTCGTATATTACAAAATAAATGAAGATTCAACAATCCAACTTCATGTATAACAATATCGTCACCTGTGTATTTTTCTATTTGAAACGATGCAATGCGCATATATAATAAATTGAGCATTTGAAATAAATATAATATACAATTTACAATTAAAAATACCATGAGTGTGGTACAATATAAGTATTAAAGCGTTTTCAATTTTCAAATTATATCCTTTGATTATTTTTTTAAAAAATTATATGTGTATGATGGTATTATTCCAAGTCATTAAGATAATCACACAATTGACAATTAAATATTCCATGTCCTTATTTAAAAAAAACAAAATCAGAAGAAAATTTATATATGATTTTTTTTAAATTTCATATAGCTAAGACATGTAAAAATATTTTTAAAAATACTTAAAACATTAGTACTAATAGAAATTGCATGTATTAAAAATTATCTTTATTTTAAAAAACCATCGATCAGCGGAGTGTTTTTTATTTAAAAAAATAGCCTACTTCTTTTGAAATATTCCTTATATCTTTTTTACAATATTTTATTCTGATTTAAATTATTAGTATTTTAGTTGGCAAACTCTTGGGAAAAACTATCTTTCCAAAGGTTTATGAAAAGATGGGATTTAATTAGAATAATAAAAAAGTAAAATATTTTAGTTGTGATATTAAAATTTTATTTTGTAACGTCTAGTAGTTATAAAGTTTATGTCCCGATTAATATAACCCAAAATTTTTAATCTTAATTTCTCCTAATTTGCAGTTTAAACAGTGGGTTTTCCATGGTTTATAGAAAGATCATCTTTTAAGAGAGGTACTCATTTTAGTTATACATAACGCAAAAAAGAAGATTAATTATGAAAAAGGTAGCAAAAACTCATACTATAATAATAAAATTAAATAAATTATATTATAAAATATATTTTATTTTGATAAACAAGTATTTTTAAATAAATTTCAATTCAGTTCAGTATATTTAAGTTTATTTCAGTCAAATTCAGTTCAATATATTTATTTCAGTTCAGATAATCTCTAGAGAACGATGGCTTTAACAAAGTTATTAGTTATTTCTTGAAGAAATGACAAGGGAAATGTTTATAGTGTTTAAGGTATTATTAACACTGTTCGTTATACTTCCACTAATAGTCATGCATATGTTAAGATGTAAAGAAACCAAACATCTTGAGTATTTGTTGTTACGAGTAACATTATTATGTTTCAATTATGATCAAGTCAGTGCTACAAAGGAAGGAAGGTTAATGTAATACTTTCTTTGCAACACTTATTTAAAATGTTACAATAGTTTATAAAGTGTTACTTAAACTTTTGAAAAGTGTTACCTAAATTTTAAAAAGTATTACGTTAGATCTAATGTAACATCGCCTAAGGTAATACTTGTAAAAATGTTACTTTAAGTGCTATTGTAACACTTTGAACCTATTTTAACACTTTTACAAGTATTACCTTAGGAAATGTTACATTAGATCTAATGTAACACTTTTTAAATTTTAGGAAACACTTTTCAATATTTATGTAACACTTTTCAAAGGTTTAAGTAACACTTTATAAGTTATTGTAACATTTTAAATAAGTGTTGCAAAAAAGTGTTACGATAACTCAAATTTACAATAGTGAGTTCAATCTTATAGTAGTGAGTGTTGAGAAAGATGAAACAATAATTTATTATGATGATACTCACTATTTGAGAAGTACAAGGGGTTGTTGAATACTAGTGATAGATTGCTTGATAGATATAAGAGATGCATTTTTAATTCATGAATTTAACTGGATATAAGAATGTGACAATTATCTTTTATGCATTTATGATATGACAATTTAATCTTTTTAATACTAAGCATTTGGCTAATATTAAAATGACAATCAATAAGTTTGTCATTCATGAAACTCCCGAGTTATGGTATAAACAAAAAATAAGGGCACTGTTAATATGGATAAACTTACTTGTATATACACGAGTGGATAAACTTACTTGTATATACACTAGTGCAGTATCATTGATTAAAGGCAACAATCAAAGGTAGTTTTTGCGAAAATATGAGGATCCGCCTTCCCACAGAGATTTCAAACTCACAACAGTAAAAAATCGGCCCTCCTTCAAAATAGAAGGTGGTTATATCCCATTTGAAGGCGTTTTATTACATCCGCCTTTGTTTAAGCATTAACAAAGGCGATTCTTTGAAGAAATGCCTTTAAATCCGTACTTTAAAAAGCGGTTGTGTCAAACCGCCTTTGTTTGCACTATGTCCCAAACTCGAAAAAGGTCTCCGAGACTCATTACGAACTCATACGGTCGGGGGATGATCCCAATCGAAGAGCCCTCACTTGTTCTGAAACTGTAAGTTAATTAAGACCTCCCTTCTTGAATCAGACACACACACACACACACACACACACACATATATATATATATGTATGTATGTATTCGGGTCTATTTCTGAGTGAGTAACCCCCCCCCTAACATTTTGTAGGTCTTAGGGTTGGAATTTCGAAATCGGAACTCATAAAATTGGGCACAATAAATGTAACGGCCTTTTTTTTTTAAATATCACAATATTTGGGTTATAATGAGAAGAAAATTGGAGTTCTTGAGACCTAAGGTATGTATATTTTTCAAATTTCCTTATCATAATAAATGAAACCTTGATTTTTATGTGTTTTAAATTGTTAATTAATGTGAATGCTTGGGAGGGTTGAGTATTAATTGTATATATTAAATAATTGGGGATGAAATGTTGTGTGTTAAGGTTAATAATGAGTTGTATTTGACATTCATTGTAGGTAATTGGTTATTGATCGAATCGAACTCATAGGTAGAGATTTTAGAAAATCTCTGAATTACGTACCTTTGGTTGAATCTTTTATTGTTCTAGCTTATGAACATGCATTGAAAAATGGCATGGTACGAGCACGTTGACCATGTAAGCATTGTAGGAATGAAGTATTTTTGGGTAGGAAGAATATGCGCGAGCATAACAACACTTGTTTGGTATGCCATGGGGAGGTTGATACGGCTAATTGTGATTTTGATTCAAAAAAAGAACCCCGATAGTTTTGATTAATTTGACGAAATGGTAGAGGATGTTGTTAGATAAATTCATGGTAAACCAGAGCCCCTAAAAGCGTTGCATAATGACAAACAAGGCATTGTATGAGGGTTGTAAATATTCTGTTTTGAGTGCACTTTGCAAATGATGAATTTGAAGGTCAAATTTGGGTGGACTGACAAAGGTATGCCAGAGGATTTTCAACTGTTAAGGGATTTTCTTCCCAAAGGTAATCTACAGCCTGATAGATCGTATACCACGAAAAGGATTCTTCATCCAATGGGATTGGAATTGGAAAAAATTCACGCACGTCCTAATAATTGTATGTTGTATACAGGGAAGGGTCGATGAAAATAGAGATCGATTCCATGTATGTGGTGAGTCTCGGTACAAGATGAAGAGTAGTGCAATTGAGGTTGGTGCAGAGGATGTAGTCAATTTGAAGAAAATGACTCCGGCCAAAGTTCTATGGTATCTCCCGATCATTCCTTGATTGAAGAAGTTATTTGTTTCTAAGAAAGATGTGAAATTTTTGCGTTAACATGTTGAAAGAGATTAGCCGGATGGCGACGTTGCTAGACATACGTCGGATGATGAGGAATGGATGAAGTTGGATGCTATGTACCCTGCGTTTGGTTTTGAGTCTTGGCATTTGCGTTTAGGTCTCATGTGATAGAATGAATCTGTTTGGTAACATGAGTAGCACACATAGTTCATGGCCTGCCAAGCTTGTGATTTATAATCTTCCATCATGGCTATCTATGAAACGGAAGTATGTGTTTTTATCTATGATGATTTCTAAGGCGAAGCTGGCAGGTAATGATATAGACATTTATCTTTTTCTCCTGGTCGACAATTTGTTGACCTTGTTCAATATAGGTGTTTGGACTTTCGATGGAAGCAATGAAGAATTTTTCACAATAAAAGCCTTGTTGTTTGTACTATTAACTATTTCCCCAAATATGGTAATTTGTCTGGGTATTCGGTGAAAGGCCACTTTGCACGCCTTGTGTGTGAGAGAGACATCATTTTGTCAATTGAAACACGGTTGCAAGACTGTTTATCAAGGCCATAGGCAATTTCTCCCAGAGGGACATCCTCGGCGGTCGGCGAAGTAGTGGTTAAATGGGGAAGTTGTGACAAGAGGTTCACCACTACCATACCCATCGCAGATGGAATTTCTAGGATATCTTTGGAAAAACCGTTAGTTCACAATACAAATTTGCCAATTTTGGAGGGAGATTACAAAAAAGTGGGACCCACCCAAGTCACATTCCTCCAATTGCCTAGACATTTAGTTTATGCGGATCCAATCAAAGATGCCATTTGAAAGTGACCCGGCCAACGACACCGGAGAAAAGTTTATCCCCGTCTAAGGTTGCACCACAACCGATGACTAGAGCACAAATAGCAAGGGAATGTCTGATTTTCATTCGCATATTGTATGACTGGATTGTCGAACACGAGCTTAACTCTACATACACATTCTTGGGATACAAGTGTGTTTTTGGTCAAAACCGAGACATCGCGATGTGGAGTGACTTTGAAGAATTCTGGAGGTTTGATCTAGCCAACCAAACCATAATGTCGATATTCCTATTGTAAGTGCAACTTTCCTTTTCATAAATGTCTTGGACGAAATTGATTGCATAATGTTTATATTTTCTTTTCTAGGTACATGTATTACTTTGCCAATCAGAAGGAGAAAGGATGGGTAGGGTATTTGTGTCCGGTAATGACTCAAGAAATTGGGTTTTCCAAAGAAGAAAGGATTGATTATCTACCCAAAAGCCTAGAGCAACGTGATGAGAAACTTTTCATCTCACCTTTATTGAGATGTGATGGTTTTCCTAGTCTAACTCTTGTACACGTTCATGAGTAAATTAATTTGGGAAATTGTTGGTTACATGTTGACATTTCTGTGTAGGGACCATTGGAGGGTATTTTGATTTTGCTAAGTGAAAGCGTGTTTAGTGGATAGATTTATTACACTTTAAACCATCTGAATCATTTCTGGACATTTTGGAGAATGCACTTAATGAACCTAGTGTTGCAAAAAAAAAGATGAACGTTATTCAAATCAAGGTGCGATTCTCTACTAAGCTAATTATTTTTGAGAAAAGTGCGTTTTTAACCATATGTTTTGCCTGAAAGTGCAGGAATAACCTTGTAAAATCTGAAAGTGCAGAAATAACTCTGTCAGACGTTGACCAAAATGTCAACTCGGAAAATGGCTGGAAAATATGGAAAATTACCATTTTACCCTTATATGAAAGAAATTAAAAAACATTTGAATTTCAAAAGACATTATTATCCCTTGGTTTGTAACAAAAACAAAATTTCTATAACCCTCCCTCTCGATTCTTCTTCTTCCCTTCTCGATTCTCTGATTTGCCACCACTCTCCGCTCGGGTCCCGACACTTGGCTGAGCGGCACTGGGGTCTGAGCGGCGAAGGTCATCTTAGGGCTAGGGTTTAGTGGTAGTGGTGCTGCCCGGAAGAGGTGAGGGGTGGTGAGGCAGTTGTGTAAGAGATTGGGGGAGGTGAAAGGGTGGTGAGGTAGTGGCGGGAGATATCGGAAGAGGTGGTGGGGCAGCGGCCAAGAAGTATAGCGGTAGCAATAGGGGCAGCGGTGGAGGAGTACAACGGCGGTGAGGGGCGAAAGGGACAGAGGACCCGATTTCATCTTCTTTTGCTCGTCGGTATCGGGATAGAGTTTTTTCTTCAGCGGCAGAGAAGAAAAGGTCTAGCGGTGGCAGAATTAGAGGGTTTCTGGGCTAGGGACGGGTTGAGCAGTGGTGGTCGTAGGAGGAGCTAGGGTTTGGGGCGGAGTTCTGGGTCGGGGGAGAAACTAGGTTTTGGGCCTGAGTTCTGGGCGACGGAGGAGGAGCTAGGGTGAATCGAGCGGCGGGGAATCGGCCGAATCGGTGGCAGTGGCAGTGGCAGGTGGTGGTTGTGTTTGGAGAAGATGAATGAGAAGAAGAAGAAGTAGTAGGGTGATAGAATAGTCATTTCAATTGTAGTTTTGATTCTAGGGGTATTTCTGTCTTTTCATTATCAGTCAATGTTGGATTTGTATTGGTTAATGCCAAAAATCGGCCACAGGGTTAAAATTAAACATTTTGACAATCTTATAGGATTACTTCCGCACTTTCAGATTATACAAGGTCATTTATGCACTTTCACAATCTTATAGGGTTATTTTTGCACTTTTCCCTTGTTTTTTTATTGGTTTATGACAAGTTATCAGTATATTCACAAAATTATTTTTGGAAATAAGTACAAGAAACAAGAAAAAACTTGGGACTGCGGTTACTTCGTTATGTTATATGCATCCGAGTGTAAAAGATGTCCAGTTTGATTACGGAAAAATTGATAGGGTGAGTATAAAATATATTTGCACACCAAGTATTTTAAATTGATTAACTACTCAGCTACCCTAACTTACAAATTCTATTCTAATTTCACAAAATTTTACAGAGGACTACAAGCCATATTCATGTGTGCTCCGTAACTCTTAGAAATCTAAACGTGGTAGTGTGCCCCAAATCCCAAAATCGTTGACATACATTATGTGTAATAGAGTTTCAATATATTTCTATTCATATCTATGAATAGTTACCTGTATAGCGTTGTCTGTAGGTTTTTGTTAATTCTAGAGAAGCTAAAACAATTAGGTGTTATGTGCGGAATAGGGTTTGCTAGGTAGATTCTATTCCTATGTATAAATGGGTACTATTTAGCCATATCTATACATTAATCGATGTGTTTGTAAACTAATGGTAATTGGATTAGAGCTTTGGGTCTCATTATGGGATGGTTTGGTGAAATATATAAATTGCCTTCAGAGCTGAATTTGGCTTCGATTCCTAAACGAGGGTCCTCTTTACCTAAAGCCTGGATTCAGAGTCTTGACTTCGGAACAATTATTTTTAAAAATTGTTATTAATTGGCTCAGTGACCCGTGTTTGTCCCGATTCACAAGCCGAGTCTGGAACTGAGAGTCCCAATTTTGTAACCGATGACTGAACAAACAGATAATAAATTACTCCCGAGTTCAGAACTAGAGAATAAGAGAAAAATTCCAAAAATAAAACCTGGGAATATGACGGAATTTAAATGGGATGTTGGAATTGTTATTCAGAGCTAAACTTGAACATTAGTTCTGAGTTTACTACATGAAAAGATCAAATATGTAAAGATTAATATGTTTCGAATCATACATGCATCCTCCCATCCGTCCCTGTTAAAAGTTCTTATTTGTGTTTTCTTCTGTTCCAATTGAAGGTTATCATTTTGACTATTTTCTTATTTGGACTCAAATTTACAGTTGTAGTTTGACCAAGTCATTTCAATTTCCCATTTTCCCGCCAATATACATAAATGCCCATGCGAAAGAATGATAGGAACCTTTAGTTGGGACGGGCGAGTAAACCTTAACCACTCGTATAAAAACTCAAACAACATCACTAATTTCAGCAAAAATCACAATAGCATGAAAAAAAAATACTTAACCTCATCTTCATCTCAATCGCAACCATATATCTCCTTCAACCGGCAAACACCGCCAACATGGCCATAATCGTTTGTAGGTGAACATGAGTGTCGAACGCTTGCTGGAAATGCTTCGTAACCGACCTCGACAGCCTCAACATAGACGAGAAGTGGCTCGCCTTCTTATCCATCATGTGCACGTGGAAAATAGCAATATCGGTTGTTGGGGGAGTTTACTGAATTGCGAACAATAACAATGATAACGCGGTGAAGGAGTTGTTTCCATGGTGCAAAAAGATTTTGGCTGATGCTGTAAGCAGGTCATACCAAGCAATGATGGATTGTAAGAACGGTGAATATGGGTAGGCGGACGATGATATGGTGAACGCTAGTGATACTTATTTGGTCTGCTATGGCATTTCTCTGAATATACCAGCGCTGCTGGCAAAATTCTCAGAAGATTCCATTACGTTGAAGAAATATTTTCAGAACTTTGAAGCAATGCTATACTATCTCGGAAAAGGAGAAGTATTTGTAATTAAAGGTGGGCTAAGGTTAGGTCACTTTACTTTTTAAAGGTGGGCTAAGGTTAGGTCACTTTACTTTTTAATTTAAAAGTTTCATTTGTTTGAAAAAATATATATATTGTACTTTATAAGTTAAAACTATTGGGAATACTAATCAAAGTCCAAATACAATGAGAATTGATTTAGAGGTGTTTATTCTAGATGGGCTAGGAGAGTTAGTCCCAATAGAATTAGAACTAGGGTTATGGTAGGGTTTTAGTATAAATATCTCATATTTGTGCTATAGCCACCTTGTGTGAGTGATAGAATGTTTGTAGTTGATTAGAGAGAATAGAATTGGGTGTGGAGAGACATTGTTTGTTGAGAGATAGAACATACATTGTAAACTCTTTTTATTTTCTAGTGGATTGGAAGCATTTGATTCTCGTGGTTTTCTCGGTTTGGGGTTTCCACGTAAAATTCATGTGTTTGTTATTTTGATTATTGATTTTGTCTTTTCCTGGGAGTAAATGATGGATTTTTAATTTTGACAAGGTGAAGGTCGAGGTTAAAATCTCCAACAAAGGGTATCAGAGCTAGATTGAAAAAGATATAGTGGAAGAGGAGGTTTTAGATTTCCTGACGCTGCTTCGGTAAATCAGAGTTATGTCAACTATGGAAACTGGCACACTCTGGTTACTTCTGTTTTATGATCGTTTGATTTTCTTGGTTTCAATGATGGATCCAAGGGGTGCCCGAATCCATCCTCTTACTCTGCTGACAAGGGATAATTTGAAATATCTCCCCCTACGCTGAGTTCTCCGACAATCAACGACTTTTGATGCCTATTCTACTTGGGTTTATACAGATCAGGACATTCAATTTGTTGTTCTCGTCTCTCTCTCCCGCTTCCATGTTTATTGTCAATGGCCTTATGACTTCCGCACAGGAATGAATGTTTTATCCACCATACCTGAATAGTTCTCGTGTACGTAATCTTCATCTTCGTGACTGTTTGATGAGTATTCGTTAAGATGATCTCCGTGTTCAAGATTCTTATACTCATTTTAAGAATAATCTTGATGAATTCTACAATATGGGTGGAACTGTTTCAAATAATGAGATCATCCTACTATTTTTTCAAGGCTTGAATTCCTCTTTCTCTGAGTGTGCATCTGCTCAGAAGATCATTGAACCTCTTCTGAAATTTTTTACTTTGGTGTCGAAGGTTAAGGCTATTGAGTTCTCTCACAAAGATCGTGCAACTTCAATAACCATATCAACAAATGCTATATTCACTGCCTCTCAGTAACCATCTGGAGATCCAGCTCGTGGTTGTGGAGGCTGCAGTAACAACTAGAGTGGCCAAGGAGATTGTGGTAGCGGTCGTGGCTATGGAGCTAGACACCAACTTTCCCACTCCCGCGACAACGGCTCAACTTCTCCAGGTGGTCGTGGCGATGACACCTATCAGTGCCAATGGTGCCATCGTTCAGGTCATCTTGCTACTTTTTGTTGGAAGCTTTCTCATGTATCTCACGAAGACATTTCCAATTCTGCAAATACGTCTCAGTCATAGCAGCCTCAATAATATAATGTTGTTCCCGATTGGTACATAGATTTTGGAGCTACCAACCACATGATGTCGGAATTCTTAAATCTGGATAGCGTCGCTCCTTATAACGGTAATTATTAGGTCTATTTTGGAAATGGTTATTTTTAAAAATATTTCACATACAGGCAATTCCCGAATTTCTAATTCTCTTACTTTTTCTAATGTTTTGGTGGTTCCAAATAATACCAAGAATTTATTATCTATAAGCAAGCTAACCTAATATTTGAATGTTTTTGTCTATTTTGATGATCATTATTTTACTAATTCAAAAAGAGGTTACTAAGAAGCTCATGGGTCGAGTACATAGTGAGAGGGATTTCTACATTTTAGATTATGGTGGTGCTGCTTTAGTATTATTTTTTTAAAGTAAAGCCAAGGCATCATTTGAGCTATGGCATAGTTGCTTAGAACATGTTCCTCATTCTGTTATTGCATTTTTAAATAGGAATGGTTGTTAATTTATCTGTTACTATATTGTTGCATAAGGCTCATTTGTGTCCTTCTTGTGATATGGCTAAAGGCAAACATCTTTCTTTCAGTGATAATTTAAAACGTGCATCACACATACTTGATTTAGTTCATTGTGATCTCTGGGGACCTTCTCCATTTGTTTCTCGTGTCGGATTTTCTTTTTATGTTATTTTTATTGATGATTTTTCTCGGTTCACCTGGTTATATCCTCTACGAACGTAAGTCTGATTTTTTCAAGACTTATTTTCATTTTGAGGCAATGGTTGGGAACCCATTTTCCACCCTAATCAAAGTGTTCCACAATGATGGTTGCACTGAGTTTCTTAATCATTGCATGTGATCACATTTTTCTTCTAAGGGCATTCATCATCAGTTTTCATTTCTCTACACTCAGAGGAAAATTGTCGTGCGAAGCGGAAACATTGTCATATCACTAAAACATGATTGTCGATGTTGTTTCATTCCGGCATTCATCACTATTTTTTGGTATGATGCTTTCTCTACCAAAGTCTGCATCATCAATAGGTTGCCTATGCTGATTTTACTTGATCAGTCTCCGCTCTCTGTTATTTTTGGAACGACTCCTAATTATTCCAATTTCCATCTGTATGGCTGTAGAGTTTTTCCATTTTTGCGCCATTGTATTGCGCATAAGCTGGCACCTCGGAGTATGTTGTGTATATTTTTGGGCTAAAGTTCGCAGTACTAGAGTTATCGCTGTTTTGATCCTATCACGAAGAAGGAATTCATCACTCGCCATGCTTGGTTTGATGAGCTCATTTTCCCTACCACGCATACAAGCTCTTTGACTCCACCAGTATCACTTAATGTTTCGGCCTTTCTGGAGCCTTCGTCTGTGCCTTAGGAGGTTCTTGAGCTCGCTGCATCAGCTGGTTCACCCATTGTCCTTGATGATGTTTTCTTTCGTCCGTACATGGAGCTGCATCGAGCCTAGAATTGGCATTTTGAGCCAAAATACCGTACCAACCGAACCACATATAATTTGTACTGAATATGTTGGTAAACAATGACGTGGTCTGGTCGTACCATACCACATGCTTGTGATGAAACAATAATGGTATTAAAAAAATTACCATGGTACTGCTGTAACGTACCATACATTTATATATTAAAAACAATAACTTATTATGTTAAAATTGTGATTTTATTTCGTTAAGATTTTGTCATCCACTAATATTAGAATCAATGGTAATAATTTGAAATATGAAATTTATATTTTGCTTCCAATATATTTAATATTAGTAAAAGTTTAAAATTAAATTAATTTTTTTGACAACAAACATTTTTCTTGTAAGCCTTACAAAAAATTATAGTTTATTTATTTCTTATAACTTCCTTATTTTAATTCTTAATTTGATGTTATCATACCTCATTATTATGATTAGAGAATATTTAACTTTCTAAAATTAAGATTATGCAGTAGAACATTTTAATTATATGCAATTTGTTTTATGAAAAAAATATTAATCAACTATATTTTATAGTTGGTGGTATTCTACCATTCCATATCGATGGCAACCAACCTTTTCATTTACCGATATTTTGATATACAAAGGATTCAGTACGGTATTGATCTTTAAAAATAATATACTGACATTGTTGGTATGGTACATGGTATTAGTAAAAAGTGATGGTTACCGTACCGAATACACCCCCTACCCGTGCTAGACCTTTCTTGTTATTAAGGAATAGTAATATAAGTAGTTGTAATTAGATTACAATTACATATCAAGTTGAGTTTAAGTATTTTGTATTACTATATAATGTAATCCAAAGCATGAATACAGACACACATTATTACCCTTTTTCCACATGGTATCAGAGCCTAAAATTCTGAAACCTTAAACTCTAAATTTTCCATCCTAAAAATTCTCGCAGCCTCTGCCGTTGGCCACGCTTGACCTCTACACACCGCCGATCCAAGCAACCTTACCTCCATTAAAAAATTGGCTTCAGTAGTCACCCCGGCATCTCCGATTACGTTCTCTAGTTCTCCCGTTGCCGCCGACGAGCTACCTTACTGCCATTCTCTGATTCTCCATCTTCTTCACCACGTTCAGATCTCTTCTCACCGATGCTTCACTAATTCCCTCCGTCTCCGGTAAGACTCTATCGAAACCTGTGAAATCGGCCACCCGACTAAACAC
>JAULKK010295413.1:0-12973 GCA_032355705.1 Rubia peregrina
ATTTTAATATCTTTGGTTTTATTGATAGGTTTGACATACTCCCTCCGTTTCGTAAGATGTGGCACACTTTCCTTTTTTGGTTGTTTTTATGAAGTTGGCCCACTTTCTTTTTTATGGTAAGATTCTTTCAACCTAATATTTATCATAAATATTTATGGTAAGATTCTTTTTTACGCTAGAATCCCCCTTTTTACAATTTCAAGATACTATTTGCTTCGCATTTGCTAGTCTTCGTGACTAGGGGTTTTATGGTGTATACCTAGCCCAACTAGAGACTACTGACTTCTAAAGGCCAGCCCAATCTTGATTCATGAATAACCAAGACTATTCGGCCCGGAAGTCCAAGTCAACAATAAGCCAATAAAGAAGGAACAAGGTGATTGTGGATTCAATTATAAATTGAAAAAGGTGGCACGTAGACACGGATCGAAAAGATAGTGATCATGACGCAACCCATGATCCCAAACCCGAATAATGTGGAACCACAACCACTGGAGACTATAAATACAGGAAGAGCGACACTGGCTCGGGTAAGTAAGGCAAAACTGAGAAATTCTAGTTCTCTAAGGAAAATATTGACTTGAAACTGGCTAAGGCGGAGAATATGTTTGAATAGCAGAAGGCTAATTTTAACGAAGGGTTCCTCCGTAGCATTTATGATAGAGGTCACCCTTATGCGTTACTATCTCACCTCGCCAGTCTGCCTACCCTCTATGGCAGAATTGAAGAAGTGCGAGGTTGATTACTTCAAAGATCTCCATTTTGGTTCCCAACCTTCTGAGCCTATTGTTGATTCTGGTGCGACCGCGAATGTTGAAGTTCGCACAAATTCCGAAGCCAACGTCAGCATTGAGGCCCCTGTTCAAGATACGAACAAGAGAGATTCTAGCGTCCTTGTCTAGACTTCAGCTATTTCTCTTTCCAATGTTAGTGGTTCTTAGAACTATTGATTTTTGTTTGTAATTGATGAGAATATTTTGATGTATATTTGTACCATTTGTATCAGTATGAGTATTAACTTTTGTATTGCACTTATAATTTTGAAATTTCTCATCGAATTTATTCATATGCATGGCTTTGACATTTTGGTTGACCATAAGTTTTTGAAACGTCTCTACTGTTTGGGGTCTAATGTTCATTTTTCTAATCGTCCTGATTACACGTCTTCTCCTTCATTCTATCCTATTGATTTAGGCGAAGCTAATCAGTACTTGTCCAAGGAATATTTAAAGCTTATTTCTACTAGCTGCTTATCCAATCTAGATTCCATCCCATTATGCCTTGGATGTCGACTTCATTCTTCCTCATCGTCTCCAACTTCTCATGTATCCTGACCTTGTACAAAGTTCGTACCTGAGCGCTACAATATTGAATATCTAGACAAGGATCTAGTTCCCATCTTAGTTGATCTTGAATCTGTTGGTGTGTTATATGTTCGCTCCATCTTCCTCCCTGTGTTTATGAGTGGGCAGTGTGTTTGGGTATTCGCCTGAAGTATATGTTAATTGGCATCCCTGATCTTGAAGTTGAATGGAAGAATACTTTAAAGGATACTTAAGACTCTGTCCATGAACTGAAAGAGTTTTGTGCTAAACAAAACAACCTTATCTAGCGCCAACAACTGAGCATGGTCAGAATGCTTCATCAGCCGAAGGATGCTAAAAATATTTCTTCTAGCAAGGCTAGAGAGGCTCATCAAAACACTCTTATCATTGATAAATAGTGTTATCACATCGACGATCTACTAGAGCTGTTGAAGAAAGAGCATAATGAGTATGATCATTTCTCCTCTGTTGCTATCGGGTAGCAAAGTAAATTTGACGAACAATTTGCTAAAAACACTCAGCTCCACAGTGAGAATGAAGAGCTTCGTGTTGAGTGTAATCATCTTGACTCATATGTGCATCATCTTGAACAAGCTTGTATTTAATACAAGGGCAAAAGATTATTTTTTTGTAGTTGTTTGGTCTCACATTCTCCAATTGGAAGATGATGTGAAAAATTTGACGGTTACGAATAAATATCATCAATATACTGTTGACTTATGAGTGTGTAGCTTGGTCGTGAAGAGTTTGGCCATATAATTGATTTTAAGGCGTACTTTGCCAAGCATCTTAATAATATGGAACAAAGAGGTTTCACATGGCATTCTGCCTATTTATACATGAAATGACGTTATGACAAAAATGTTAGAAGATGAGCACGAGGTTGTACGATCCTGTCGCAGAGCTGAGCACTCTCATCGCGAAGTTGAGCCACCTCGTCGCCATGGAAGTTCTTTGTCCTATGGATTATCATGCGCATCTAGGCATCATTAGTTTGTTTTTTGAAACATTCGGAGTAGTACCTCGTGTTTGTTCATATTTTGGAATTCTTTACTTTTGCTTTTTCCGAACACAGAGTGTTATTCTTTTTTCATTTTATAATGATCATTCGCGGATGCATCTATCACTTTCGTGCTTTATTTTTGAAGTTGTATAATTCCACTGCTAATATTTCTGACATGTTTGCATATTTTACAAGATCTATATCTTACAAAATTAGGGATCTTTGCTTTGTGAACATGCAAAATCTATTGTTTGCTTGATTCGCTGTTTTATAGGCATATCTTCCTTTTTGCAAGATCTATAGCTTGCTTAGTTAAATTTTCTAAGTTCTGAGATCTACTGCTTGGAGGTTCATGATTTTGAATCTTACAAACTGCAAGGTCTATTGCTTGCTTGGTTCACTGTTTTGTAGGCATATATGCCTTTGTGCAAGATCTATAGCTTGCAATAGTAAGATTGCGACTTTGTAAGATCTATAGCTTACAAAGTCAAAAAAATATTAGTTGTTGCTTCACATTTTTCCAAACTTAATTGTTTACGATGTGCCTTAGTTGGCTATTTTTCAAAGGAAACAAAAAGTGTGTTGTTCCCCAAAGATGAACTTTTATATTAAACAAGTATTGTTGCAACAATATCGCTTTAGAAAGAAAACAAGGATGCGAACAACACCAGTGATCATCTCACAGCTTCCATATATTTTGTTTTTTCTTACCCTTCTCCTTAGATGTTAAACATAAAACTTTCTAAGGTTAATCACGAGCCATGTGTTGAGGACGCTACCGCCATCCAATCTTTCTAGCTCGTAGCAGTTGGAATGATGAACTTTTGCTATCTTGTATGGGCCTTCCCACTAGGGGCTTAGCTTTCCTCTTTCTTTCGCTAGGATCACTTCATTTTTTCACAGCACGAAGTTACCAATTTGGAATTGCGTCTTCTTAGCCTTCTGATTGTATGCCTTAACCATTTTCTCCGTATACATTGCCTCTGTAATCATTGCTCTCTGCCTCTTTTCTTTGAGTTCATCTAGGTCCAATCTCTCAGTTTAGGATTATCACCCAGCTTGTATACCTGTACTTGAAGGCTGGAGTTCCCAATTTCAACCGGTATTACTACCCCATGACCATGGACTAGGCTATATGGTGTTTCTCCTATTGGTTATCAAATAGTTGTTCTATATGAGCATAGGGTATTGGGTATTTCATCCACCCAACCAGTTCATTTTTCTTCTATTTTTTTATACTATGAACTATAGTCCTGTTGGTGACTTTCACTTATCCATTGGCCCCAGGATGAGCTATAGAGGTGAACTTCTGTGTAATCCCTAACTTCGAGCACCATTCAGTGAAGACACCACTAGTGAATTGTTTGTCATTTTTCATGACAATAGTTTATGGCACTCTGAATTGACAAACTATATTCTGCCAGATGAACTTCCTTGTTACGTCTGTTGTTACTCTTCCCAGAGGCTTAGCTTCCACCCATTTGTTAAAGTAGCCGATCGCGACTATTAAGAATCTTGCATTGACTGTACCCATTGGAAAAGGTCCCACTAGATCAATTCCCCACTTATCGAATGACCAAGCTCCACATACTCCTGTTAGAACAACCTATGGTTTTTGTGATATCAGAGCGTTGATCTGGAAACTTTTGCATTTGAGAACGAACTTGTACGCATCATTGAACATACTCGGTCAATAGTAACCTACTCGAATTATCTTCTTTGCGATCGTTCCAGAGCCTTGATGCGTTCCACACAATCCTTCGTGCACTTTCCTTATGATTTTCCTTATTTGCGATGGTCCTATACACTTTATCCATGGAGCCAAGAAGCCTTTTTTGTATAAGGTTCTCTCTTTGTAAGCATATTTATGAGATCGCAAATCTAATTTTCTGCCTTGCGACTTGTATTCTGGAAAATTTCCTTTCTCAAAGTAGTCTATCAGTGGTGTCATCCAGCTTACTTCTTCAGTGTGTACCGTTGACACGGTTGTAGCTACCGTACTTCTGACTGGGATGACTTCTACCTTAACATCTTTGTGGCCAAGTAATTAATCAAATCCAGTTGTTGCTAGCTTGCATAAGGCATTTGTTTTTTGTGTTCTCACCCATTGGTACGTGTTGAACATCAAAGTATTCAAGCTGGGTCATGAGCTGATGAACTTTTCCCAAATACTTTATTAGCTGCTCTTCCCGAACCTCGTAGTCTCCTCGCACTTGTTGCACCACTATCTGCGAATCACTAAATGCTTTTGACATTCATTTGATTGCAAGATCTAAGCAACATATTAAATTTTCATATTCCGCTTCTTTGTTGGTGAGTGGAAAGTCGAAACGAAGTGTATATCTGTGCTCCTCTCCTTCAGGGTTGACCAATAGCAGTCCCGCACCGCAACTTTTCTTGATGGATGCTCCATCAACGAATAGTTCCCATGCGACATCTTCCCATTTTGATTTGTATTTATTGATTCCAAGATTCTTCTTTGCATTCTCTTTTTTTCATCTTCGATCGTCATCTCTGCAATAAAATCTGCTAAAGCCTGGGCCTTTATATTTAGTTCACGGCTGGAATTGGATTTCATATTGTCCCAAATTAAGAGCCTACTCTATTATTCTACCGAATGCTTCAGGTTTGATGATGATGTTCTTGACTGGGTGATCAGCATAGACAACTATCATACGACTGTAGAAATAGGTTTGCAACCTTCTTGCTGAGTATACCAAAACTAGAATTAGCTTGTAGACTAGCATGTACACTTTCTCTGCACTTTGTAGTATTCTACTAATGTAGTATACTGGTATTTGCTTCTGGGCTTCTTGTCGTACTAGAACCGAACTGACAGCATTCTTTGAAACTGACAAGTACAAATATAAGGTTTCTCCCAAGATTGGTGAACTCAATATAGGTAATTCCTGGAGTTGCTCCTTCAAGGAGTTATACGCCTTATGACTCTCCTCATTCCAGCTGAATTTTTTTACCTTCATGAGGACTTCAAAGGGTGGGAAATGTTTCTCAGCTGCCTTTGAAACAAATCTATTGAATGCTGTCAACGATCCCATCAATATTTGCACTTCTTTGACAGTTCGCGGTTGAGGGAGTTTCATTATAGCCTGTATTTTCTCTGGATTGGCCTCGATTCCCATGGAAGACACCATATATCCTAAAAATTTACATGTGCCTACTCCAATTATACACTTTTTAGGATTAAGCTTTATGACAATTCCACTTAGTGTATCCAATGTCCCTTTCAAATATTTCATGAAGCTCCCTATATTTTTACTCTTGATAACCATGTCATCAAAGTATGCTTCTACATTTCATCCTATTTGATTGTGAAATGCGCTGTCGATAACTCTCTGATACGTAGCTCCCACATTTTTCAGGCCAAACGATAATTTCTTATAATAAAATATCCCAAAGCTTGTTATGAACGTCGTCTTCGCCGTATCTTATGGCTTCATTAGTATTTGATGGTATCCTTTATACGCAACTAGAAAAGCTAGAACTTCGTACCCCAATTTTTTAAAACCAACTGGTCAATCTTAGGTAGAGGGTAATAATCCTTTGGACATGCCTTATTTAGATCAGTAAAGTCTATGCATATTCTCCATCATGCGTCAGTTTTATTAACCATTTGGGATAGGTTATATCCTTAAGGATACCTGCATGTAGAAAAGATTTCACCTCTTATTTAATTACTTGTTGTCTGTTACTAGCAAAGCTTTGCTGTTTCTACTTGAATGATTTTACTGAATCGCTGATGTTCAAAGAGTGGGTAGAAATTCTTGGGTCAGCTCCTCCCATGTTCCGTACGTTTCATGCAAATCTGTCCTTATGGATTCGCAGGATTCGGATGACCTATTCTTTCTCCGGATGTGGAAGATGCTTCCATATTTTAATACACTTAGAAGTGTATTTGTCATCCAAAGTAATGACTTCAGTTTATTCCCCCCAGATCTACTACTGACTCCCCCTACCTAAGTAAGCCGTTATCTGAAATAGTGCTAATCATTGCCTTCTCCAAAGTTTTCCCTGCTTTCATCGAGATGACCATACAATGCCTCGTTGTCTAATGGTTTCCTCTTATTGTTGTGATTCTAGATGGAGTTGGAAACTTCATTACTAAATGATACGGAGACCATGTCACCTTTGTTGTAATCATCCATGGTATTCCAATGATGGATTTAAATGGTCTTGGTGCGTCCATGACCACGAATTCACACATGATGGTACAATTTCTATCATTATCTCCAATGGTGATGAACAACTGTATGTTGCCTAAGGGTGTCTTTGTTTTTCCTATAAATCGTACTAGGGAGGATGTGGACCTTTTTAGATCAGTGCGCTTGAAACCTAACCTATCGAAGCAATCAACAAATAGGATTTCAACTGCACTTTCGTCATCCACAAATACTCTATAAACTGTTGCATTTCCAATTTTAGCGATGATGACCATTGAGTCGTTATGAGGTGAAGCATTTGAAACTGCATCATTCTCGCTAAATGTAATTGTCTCATCTGAACAAAACCTCTTGTTGGCAGGCTCCTGTGGTGGTGAATACCTAGCCTTGAATTTCCAAGCATTGTTAGATAGCAACTATGTTGACCATGTATATAAAGGATTACTTTTTTGAAGCTTCAGTTATTGCGTCCTCATCGTAATCCACCACCGCTGTCATCTTTTAATTTCTGTTGTTTGCTACACCCTACCCTTTTGCTATGAAGCTTCATACCTCACTGGCTTCGTTGTAATGGCTTCCCTTATCTTCCTTCTTGTATTGGCTCATTTAGCCATTTCTCAGGTTCCCTTCAATCAGTCTTCTAAGATTTCTACAATATTCGATGTCAAAGACATGATCTTTGTGGAAGGCATAGTAAAGGGGTGCTATCATCAGTGCCTGTTCGCGGAACAAATCTCTGTGTGCTTTCCATATTTCCTTTCTTGACTTTGTCAGAGGTGTATCCTTGTATGATGCAACATGCGTCCCTGGTTATCTTCCCTTAAAAAGGATTGTTCCTTTTCCTTTCTTTATAAACCCTCCTTGTGTATCTTCCATCATTCTTTTCTCAACTCGCTCCCGCTCTATTTTGCGATAATTTTCTTCCTCCGTTCTCACATATTGTTTGATCATTTTTTGCAAATCCCTTGGATTCTCGAGCATGTTCTTCATGATCTCTTTGTAGAATTATCCTGATTGCATGCCCTTTGTAAACGTGCCCAAAGAATATTGGAACGAAAAATGTCAAACTCGCAAGCTTTCGGTGATTAACCGTTATGATACTATGTGAGGCTCTCATCACTCCGCTAAGCTATTTATTTTAGGTCTGCAATTTTTTGGTGAACCGATGCTACTGATAGAAGTGACCGAAAAACAAATTTGACAATTTTCCCATGACCTAATGCTTCCTTTTGGCAAGTCTTTGAACCATGCGATCATTGTTCCCGATAAGAAAATAGGAAAAGCCTTGCATACTAATTCGATTCCTGCACCATGAAATCTCATGTTGTTGCGATATGAATGCGTAAATTCTTTCGAGTCTGTAGTTCCATCATAGATCTTAACGTACAAAGGAAGCTTGAAATATTTTGGCATTTAAAATCCCGAAGATATGGTGCTAGCGGTGACTTATCTTCATCATCGTCTGCCACGGTCTCCCTTAACTCATCTTCGTACATAAGATTCGCGTGCCCTTGACTCGGTCTCTTATGTACCCTTAGAGATTTTGGCTTGAGCGTTGCTAAGAACTGGTTATACAGACTTTCTCTATTTGCTTATAGGAATACTACAAACGCTTTTCTTGATTTCTCCTGGTTTGTATTAGGAGACTCTACTTTCTCCTCGTCATCTTCTGTATCTTCCCTGTTGTTTTCCTTTTCTTAGCTAGGGACGTAGGCTTGATTTTGGCTGGGATGCATTCTATTGTTGCATCCAACCACCTGTTCTTATTTCTGATGGTTATGGATTTTCTCACTTCTGGTGAACACCATGATTTACTTGAAGGATTCCAAAACAAGTACAAAAAATGTGTTCCCCACAGGCGGCACCAAATGATGGGATAATTTGATCAAGTAAGATGCTCATTGTTCACCGTAATGTATCTCCTCCTGCAAGATAAATCCCAGAAGTAACTCTGGGGAAAACACTCTGATGTTCAAGTCAGTATCTTCCTTAGAGAACTAGAATTTCTCTGTTTAGCCTTACTTACCTGAGCCAGTGTTACTCTAGCCTCTCGTGGTTGTGGTTCCACATTGTTCGGGTTTGGGATCGTTGGTTGCATCATGATCACAATATTTCATGCTCGTGTCTAAGTGCCACCTTTCTCGGTTTATATTTGAATCCACGATCACCTTGTTCCTTTTTTATTGGATCGCTGTTGACTTGGACTTCTGGGTCGAATGGTCTTGGCTGTCATGAATCAAGATTGGGCTGGTCTTTAGAAGTCGTCAATCTCTAGTTGGGCTAGGTATACACCAACAAGAATGATGGAAATGAGGTTCAAGTCATTGAAGAAAACATCGAGCCAAAGACGGGGGAGGGGGACTCTATCATTGATAAAATAGTTGGGTAGAAGATGTTGGTATGCATTTGGAAGTTTAGTATTTTTTTAGTATGTTTATTGGACAAGGTGTTTGATTGATGTATTTGAAATTTTTTTAGATTTTGGATTAAAGTGTGTTGGATGAAATATAACAATGTGTTTATAGTGTGTCATATTAATTGGATTACAGTGTGTAGGTGAAACATTACAGTGAATTTAAAGTGTGTTGGATTCATTTTTAAGGCTTTGGATTTTAAGGTGAATTGACAATGTTGTATTATTGCATTGACTTTAAAGTATTTTTTTGGCTTGGATTGTGTTATAAGGTGTGAAAATGTAATTTTTGCTCCAAATGTTGAGCCTCTACGTTCAAAAATTTTCTTTACAACATAAAGTACAAACACATTTCCGAGCTCGGAAATGTGTCTTGCCTTTGCATTTATTGGCTGGGCATGTTTACGAGCTCGGAAATTATTTCTTCTCATTTAGACATGTACATCTGATGACATTTTCGACTTGGAAAATGATTTTTCGAGCTCGTGTCTCTTTTCCTGAGCACTTCTGGAAAATTCAAAGCGTCATTTTTTCACTAAATTTACTTTCCAAACTCGAAAATCATTCGTCTCCATAATGTATAGAGATGAATGTGTCATTCTGAACTCAGTAATGCAGTAGTATATTAAAAAGGGTTTCGAATCAAATTTCAGCAACTACCCCCAAATCCATGAACCCAAGCCTTCTTACGAACTCGCAAGGAACCCCCATTCTCTCACTTGTTGCTAAACCAACCTACATTTTGTCATGGATAGGGGAGTTTCAAGCTGCGTAAACACAAGATCTCGTTCAACCGGCCACAATGCCGGTTTCAATGATAAAAGGTTCACTTCTCAATTCGCTCAAAATAGGTACGAGGTATTACGCGAGAAGGGAAATTTATTAGACACATATTTTATCGACTTTAATGAGTACCTAGCTATAGGGTTGGCCAATCCCCTTAAATCATTTAGTGAAAAACATGCCGAAAATTTACTTTCGTGTGATGAAAAAGAATGTTTTGATTTGACTTGCCAATTTTATGCCAATATATGGGAATTGGGAAATGAAGATTTACAGTACTAGGGTTGGCGGAATTAAGATCCCAATTAGCCAGTGAAGTATTAACGAGCTATTAGATTTCCCATACACACACCCTGAATTTATTTTCCTGAAGGATCTCGATGGTCAGTTAGATGATTGCTGCCATCGAGAGAAGTGGGCGCTAGAAGTTGACTACCCCTACATTGACCCCGGGAAGTGCAGTGAGAGGTATTTCCACCGGGATAGATTGGATTTAGGAAAACCCTAGTTGTTTGATCTAACCCTTTTGAGCATGGACAACCGTATCATGTATGAGATCATTAATAGGAGTTTGGTTCCCTCAGGTGAACACTTGACTGAGCCTAATTACACAACCCTTATGTTATTCTATTTGATAATAGAGGGTAGAAAAATCAATCCCGAAGCAGCTATATTTAGGCATATGTTGTATTTTTCAATGTCGAAGAAGGTGTTGACACGCCTAGCGTATGAGAGTCTAATCACTTGGATTTTGAAGAATGTTGAGGCGTTGGTTTTACAAGGGGAGGAAAAGGGGCCAAAGTATTTTGACAAGACTTACTTTGAGAACAAGGGATGAGTGTTGCGCGATCGTAAGTGGTTTTATAAAACCATAGAAGCTCCCGAGGCGAGTAAGAGGCCACACATTGAGGAAGGTTAGTAGCAAATGAGTGTATGTAGATTTAGTTCGCTTCATTTTCTTTATTCTTTATTGTTTAAATATTTCATATGTTGGTCACTATACTTTATAGGTACTGAAAAGTCATACCTGGAAGGCTTTAACGATTGCTACAAATGGATGCGCAAGAAATTTTTCACCATGAAGGCTAAGATTAGTTTCCTTGAAAAATCTCAACAAGTTTATGAGCACCACCTCGCATCAATCTCCCGACAATGATTGGACCGATCAACTTCAACAGGCGACATTAAAGATGTCGAAGAATGAACTTTCAAAACTTTATCATGTTATGCGTATTGGATATGACTATTGAATGTTGAATTCATTTTTGAAATAACTGTTGGATTCTGTTAACTTTGGGATGACTATTGTGCGTATTTGAGATGACTATTTGACATGATTTCTAGTTATGCATTTTCATGAAATTTGAATTATTTCAAGAAGTAAATTTCTTTTCTATGTTACAAGTTAATAGAATCATGTGAATTATTCAACAATGTTTAAGGAATGATTGAGTTTCGTCTTGAAAATTTTAGTGTTTTATGGCATATAATGAAATGAGCTTGTTTTTTTTAAAACTAAAATGGGCCTTTTTCGAACTCGGAATGTAGACACGAAAAATTTACGAGTTCGGAAAATGTATCTGCTCTTTGTAGTATGGAAACCACGAACTAAGAAAATCATTCTTTCCTACTTTCCGAACTCAGAAAGGGTCATTTTTAAAGGCGGTTTTGCAAAACTGCCTTTAATTAGGGTTAATTAAAGGTGGTTATACCTTGAACCGCTTTAAATTAGCCCTAATTAAATGTGGTTATTGAAAAGCCACCTTTAATCGACCCAAAACCATCTTTAATTTATATTAGGGGGAACTAACAAGAATTTCGGAGTTCGGAAATGACAAAAGGTGGTTTTTGGATAACCGTCTTCCATTGCTGTCTTTAATAGAAGGCTCTCTACTAGTAAGAGAGGGTTCAAGGAAATACTTTCAAACGGGTGCTGTTGAGATTCCAAATCCTTTTTATGCAGCACCTTTGGAAATTCCCTATGAGTTCGAAGCGGATAAGCAGATAATTGAAACCGATTGACCCATGATTTCTACCCTAGAACCCTTATTCATTTAAAAGCTTGCTCGATTTTCCCCATGGAGGGCCTCCCGCTGTTAAACTTTTTGATTAGCGAGTTCGTGCAATGTGATGATAGTTGGTTGATCAAATTGCAAATAATTTCAATACTTTGTTCGCCTCACTCCCTCCAGAAAGGAGGTATTTTGCTGCAGGAGTTCCGGGGTCATTTCACGGCCTGTTGTTCCCTGATTCCAGTATCCATATCATGCATGCGTCGTTTGTATTGCACTGGCTCTCTGAAGTGGCAAAAGAGGTGATGATAAAAGACTCTCCCTCATGGAACAAGGGAAGAATAATTTGTGTCCGTGCTTCAGATGAGGTGGTGGAAGCGTATGCTGCTCAGTTCGCAAAAGACATTGACTCCATCTTGAATGCCAGTGCCAAAGAGATTGTCCCAGGGGGAATAATGCTTGCTCTCATGCTAGCATCTCCAGATGGCCATGATCGCAAAATATGATCCCGAGCCCAATCATTGATATCCTAGCTTTACAAGTTCTTGATTCGCGTATTTAGTGATGTGCAATAAAACAGCTTTTTGTACAGCTGATGGGGTATTTCCAATGTTTCGGGTTGAGATGTGAAAGAATGATTTCCCGTAATGATTCTGATATGACTGAATGAAATAAATAGAGTACAAAAGGTAGACTATGTCTACTAGAACTCTAATCTAGTCATGAACCTGATCAATAATCAAATCTAATCTAATCATCATATTGACTTATTCTAACAAGATGACGAACAAGAGACAGACCTTATTATGTCGAGGCTTACAACCCATCTGTATCTATTCTCTGCTACAAAGTACATCAGTAAGTTCCTTGACAGTTTGGAAGCTCTAAATAACTGGCATGCAAAGTTTATGCAGAGAAGAGGAAATACTTGGAGGAAACAGAAAACTTCATTCAACACACTATCAATACATTATACATGGCCAGGTACCTTGGTAAAAGTAAAACCTGCACAATAATCACCACAGAAACCTACACAAGCCTTTCAAATTCATTTTGTTTGGAAATCACAAAGCAGTGCTTAGGGTAAATTTTATACATGAAAGGGGAATCTCTCAAGACAATCTCAAAACATTACCAAACTGAATATCCAGTGACTGAGACCACCTTGGGAGAGATTTTTTAATCTGTACAAGCTTATCGTAGACGCACCATGGGAAACTGATGAAGTGAGCCCGATCCAGACCCTCATTGTAGCAGCC
>JAULKK010295423.1:0-23173 GCA_032355705.1 Rubia peregrina
AATTGAAAATTTTGAAAAAATGGAGAAAAAAATTAAAAATATATATACCCGGATAAGTTGGAAACCTGAAAGGGAAACTTAGGGGAAAATGATAAGGAATGCCCGGATAGGTCGAAAAGCCTAAGCAAAAATGAGAGGCTAGGCTGGAAAAACCTAGGCAAAAATGAGAGGCCGTGTGGAAAAATGTGAGTTGGTGAGCTCAACAAGTGTGAATGCTAGGATGAAAACCCAAAAGGGCTCCTAGGAAAATTGAGGAAAATTGAGAAAAATTGAGAGAAAACGTAAACTAAGTTTAGGATCCTTTGGCATTTTTCTCTTTTGTGGCTAAGTTGAGAATCTCGACCTATTCTTGGTTACAAACCAAGTTGAGGATCTTGTGGATTATTCTTGGTGTTTTTTATTGGCAAAAACTCTTGGATTTATTTTTGTGGACTATTTGGGGGAGTGAGCTAGTTCAATACTTATCATTTGTACTTACCTTTTTCTTCACAATATTTTGGTATGGTTAGGTTACTTTGGTATCTTCGGGGAGTGTGAGAGTTGTGAGATTCTTACTTCTTTGAGGGAAATAAGGTAGCTTGAAAATAAGTTGTGTGTATTGGTTAACTTCTCTTTGCATACCACATTTCGCTTAGATGTTTTCTCATTTTTGTTTACTCAAGGAGGAGTAAAGGTAAGTGTGGGGGGATTGATGTGCACCATTATGCAGTGCGTTAGCCGATTCATTTAACACATTTATTATCATCTTTTATTTGTTTAATTTCTAGTTTTAGTTAGGTTTGCATGACAAAGGGTTTAGAGGGCTATTATTGGTAGCAAGATCTTCCTCTTTGATCTCATTAGTAGGTTTCTCATGAGTACTTTTTTGTTATCTTTCGTAGAAAGCCATCTGCGAGGGTTTTAGTAGATTTTTTAAGGTCATTTGCAAGGATGGTAGTGTATTGAAGGCCACGGACACCAAAGTGTGGTAATTGATGGAATTAAGACCAAGAAAGAAGGATTCGAAGTTCAAGAAAGACAAGGGAGAAACTGAGGGATTTTTGTTCGAAATTGCAAAATCCAAGAAGAATAATCCCTTTAGGGTGTCACCATTGGATTTTACTTCTTGAGCACTATAAAATAAACTACAAGAACTCCAAATTTTGACCAACAGTTAACCCGTAGTGGAGCAAAGAAATCAGCCGATCGAATCAGCCACGGCCGGCACAGACTATACAAGGCATGCAAGAGGCCAAAGTTAGCATGGCTCGTACTAAGTGACAAGACCTGTGTCAGGAATACTTAGCACAGCCCATCCCAACAGACACAGGATATGCCAATTTCCAGCACTGACGGTGCCCATTTCGGCTGGCTGTACACTTCAAGGCACCTTTCCACTCCAAAAATTGGCTAATTATGGGAGCAAAACGTTATGTTTTACACGGCCTCCATCATTTCAAGTGATAAATACAAAGACCAGCCCCTAGGGTGTGAAGAATGATGTGGGCAGTACCGAGGTACTGAGCAAAATGAGGTTCCAGCTGGTAAGCTACGCCAAATTACATGGGATACAGATCAGAATGAGCAAAATTAGAGTGCCGGCTGACACAGAATGAGCTGGCACAAGGGGAACGACTCATTCCAAGACCGATAGCCCACGTCTGCGTGAAGGAAACCTAGATACGCTTGGGGTGACGATAGTCTAGAACTGTGCATGTGCACAAAGTTTACCAATCTTAATCATTAATATCGACCATACTCTAGTTAGCAGACAGAAGAGGTCCGAAGGGTTGCAGGCGTAGATAGATTAAATAGCAAACTAAGATTATCTTATTGATCCTAGAGCCATCGATAAGATGGCTACTTCTTTCAACTTTGTATGCCTAGGGGTAGTTCATTCGTGGTGTTCCTCACAAGACTTAATCACATGGGGAAGAATACGACCTGTATAGTGAGCAATAGTTATTTTTGCACTCTCCTAGTTACGGAGACAAGGCTGACGAATGATTTTATACACAAAATTCTATGTGACAGATAGTGGGGAGTTTTGACCATTGTCTGCACCACGTGACACAAATACTATAATAGGATTTCATTCTTGTATTTGATGAAATTGATGAATGAAATGACATTGACCATGTTAGGAAAATATCCCCCGAGTGTTAGTTTATATTGTTAATTCTCGTGATGAATTGCATGTTAGTAATTGTTAGTACAAAATCCCCCCAGTTACCTTTTTCACAACACTGTTTATTCCTAACACATGGTTGGATTAACGAACCAACAACGGTTGTCTTTATTTGATTATTAGATTTCTAACATCTCTATGGACAACCTTGGTACTTGACACTATCTACCATTGTTGGTAGTATAGTAGTAGGACGGGAGAAACATTTAAATTTATATCTTTGATCCCTAGCAGTACTTCTCTTGGCTATTAGTGGATATCCCGTGGTTCATTAATTAACGACGCTCGATAGGGGGCGGGTCAGTGTGCATCATTGGTTGCCACATTAGGCCTTCCCTGAAGTGTACTAGGAAAAGGTGGTGTAAGATTCATCCTTACCTCGTGTGTGGGAAGCTCTTTGGCGGGATTCTCCTCTAAAACCATCTTTCGCTTCTCAAATTTAGTCTTTTTGCTTTCCGTAATCAAGTCATCCTCTTGTAATATTTTCTTCTCGGGTCACGCACCTCTTTCTCGCTCCTTGGATTCTAAGAATTTACCTTTCATAGATTGATCTCGGATTGGGAAGGGAGCTTGATGAACTATTTGGTGTCAAGTCGGCTCACAGAAGTGGCGAGTTGCCGACTTTGAACTAAAGGTTATTAAAGCTTGAAAAATCCCTACTTCCAAGATCCTCAATCTCTCGCCTTTTCCGCTCTGTGAACACATCTTGTTTCTTGGAAAATTGCAAAATAGCCTCAAATATTTCTTCTTGGTTCAACTTGTATAGAACCACGTTGTCATTGGAAGACCCTTCTCCCCTAGGATAGGGTTGATGTTAAGGTTGTCCGCATAGATTGTACTTTTGACTTTGATTCTCCTCACGCCAACGGGAGTTGGGGGTCACCGTGATATCTATGGTTGAAGGAATTTGCATAAAGGTCATGTCTTTTGCATCCTTGGTTCTCCAGGAACCCTTATTGTTGTGCCGCCTAGCCAATTATTCCTTATATCTACCATTTAAGTCCAAAATTTAAACCTCTTTGAAATCTTCAACAATTTGTGGACAAGTGTCGGATGATGATCAAGACTACATATGCACAAACCTTGACTAGGTGGATTCTCCCATTCATAAATTCCTTCATCATTGGGAGATTAAGATGGCTCATCCAATGTCTTCACTCATGATCTATTGCTAAATTTCTTTGTCCCATTGGCCCTTTCTTTGAAAAAATCCATTGCATCATTTGGAATCTTGTTGGCTATGGAACCATTCCATGCAGCATTAACCATTTTCATGTCTTCATCGCAAAGCCCTTCGAAGAAGTAATACACCAAGTCGCCTTCTTTGAATGGATTTTACAGACAACTTGCCAAAAACCTCTTAAATCTATCCTAATACTGAGGGATTCATTTGCAAATTGGGATATGTTGGAAGGTTGTTTCTTAAGACATGTCGAATTGAAGGCATGAAAGTACTTTTCAAAGAACCTCTGCTTCATATCCATCAAAGAAGTGATACATCTGGGAGGAAGATAATATATCCAATATTTTGCCGCATCTTGCCGAAAGAAAGGAAAGGATCTCAAGTTGTAGTATTCTTTCAAAAATCCCAGCGGCTTCATATTGTTTCACAATAGATGAAACTCCGACAAGTACTTATTCAGGGATTCACCGGTTATCCTATGAAAAGTTGGAAAAAAATCGATCATGTCACTCTTAAGCTCAAAAGTAACATTTTGTGGCAAAGTTTGGAAGAGAATACATAGGGGTTGATTCTCCAAGTTAGAAGTCATCAATGCCCTAAGTGTGTGATTGTCTTCCGCTATTTCTACGGTCTATTAAACTACAAAATCTAGTTCTTTTGGACCCAAATGATGAATACAAATAAAAACCTCAAGTTAATTAACTACTCCCTAAGTATGAAACCCAAATATTTCATTGGATTCAATGCACATGGGAAAATAAGAAAAGAGGAGAAATGAAATTAAAGAAAATGAAGAGTTCCTTTCTCTCTCTCTCTCTACCTTCTTTTAGGAGTCTAAAATGAGTAAAAATTAAGCCATAGTAGACATAAGCTACTATGTGTAGTAATAGGGGATTGTGCCTTTCTAAAGTCCCAAAATAGGGGGAAAACCTCTAGCAGCCGAAAATGGCACGGGCCATGTAACCGGGTGTCGTCAGGCTGGATAGGGGCCGACATGGCTCGTGTTGCCTAGAATAGCCATGTCATATGTGTCTGATATGGAAGTGCCTACTGGCCCTCCATTTTTGAACTTTTGATGCTTGCGCCCACGTCATTTGGTTCGGCCTGTCGGCTAGAAGCACTTCTTCATTAATTGAATGACGCGAGCCACGTGAATTCTTGCAGACCGTCGTGTGGGCGTCATTTTCTAAGTAAAACGGTGGTGTGACTATGTGGCTATTTTCACCCCATGGGATTGTCTTAAAATATTTGGAGTTGAAATGGAATGCTCCAAGTGAAAGAGCATGGTCTGTTTCCGTACTAATCCTCACAAGGGTTTTAGGGAGAACGGGCCTTGTTGCACGAAATGGTTTGTGCCAGATTTTTTAGCATAGTCGTGCATGAGGGCATGTTATGTGGTGGGTACCTCTGGCACGTCCTTAAGTCAAGCACAACCATGTTGGCAGGTTATTATCGGCTGGTGCTGGCCAGTCGGCTTGTGTCAGCTGTCATGTCAGTTGAAGCTCCCATTCCTTTTTGAGAATGTTGAACCTCGACTGCATAATTTTCCAGCTCAATTCCATCTACTACCACATTTTTTGTTCATGGCCTTCTATTTACTACCATCCTTGTGAATGACATTCAATATCTACCACCATCCTTTTGAATGGTCTTCAAATATATACTACAAACCTACCGGATGGCCTTCTACAAGATAACGTCGAGTTCCTTTTGAACAACCTACTAGTAAGCTCACAAAATAATATCTAGGTGCTCGTGAATACAATGTGTCCATTAGATCAAATTAACTCTACAAAACTTGATATTTAGATAAGAAAACCAACAAAGGTAATGTAAACATAACTAAAATAGCAATCAACCAAAAAACATAACAAAAGAGTTAAATGCGTTGGTTAACGCATTCATAAAGGTGAAGATCAGTTTTGTACCAAAGGCCTTTTGCCAAGGGGCCGTGGCACGACCGTGCTGAATGGTGCCACCAGGTCGGTTGGTTCTGCCGGGTCAGCTGGTTTTGTCGGGTCGGCTGGTACCATCGTGTCGAGTCTTTAGAATGTTGAAGTTAGACTCCTTTCTTTCTCCGGCTTGATTGCATCGACTCCCACATTTATGGTTTGTGGCCTTCAGTCTTCGACCATCCTTGCAAATGACTTTCTTATATCCACTAACACCCTTGTTGATGGCTTTCTATAAGATTACGTTGAAGTTCTCATGAAAAACCTATAAGTAATCTCACAAAATAAGATCTAGGTGTTCATGAAGACAAAGTGTCCATTAGATTTAATTAAGTCTAAAAAACTCAAATTTTAGATATGAAAACCAAAAACGGTCATATAAACCCTTTGTAATGTAAACCTAACTAAAACTAGCAATCAACCAAACAAAACATAACAACATTAGTTAATCCATGCATTTAGGTGCAGATCAATGTCATCCTCTAGGGTTAAGATTCCTAGGTGGATATCTATTTTTCCTCGATGTCTTCAAAAATGGTCTCCTCAATAAATTCGTGTGTGCTCCTCCATGGTGCAATACATAGAGGACATAGAAGTCCGCTGGAAAAATAAGATTTCAAACCATAACCATCACATTCCAAAAAAAACCTACGTCTAGCTTTGGAATGATCGGTGAATTGGAATATCAGCCTAGTTTCCTAAGCTCCCCCAGTTCAAGATTTGCATACAAGCTATAGGGAATAACAGTAATAGAGGATCCAAGATCAATCAAAACATCTTTTATTAACTTACCACCTAAATAGATTGGAATAGAAAACATGTCGGGATCATCATATATCTTAGGAAGGCTTCTGTGATTTAATGTGAAAAACCCCCCAATTTTAAATTTTCCTACCCTTTAATGGGCTTATGCCTCCTCTAAGTACATATTTTTTTTTAAAAAACTTAGCATAAAATAGAATTTGCTCAATAACATCTAAGAGTGGGATACTAATCTAGCAACTCTTGAAGACTTGATGAATTTCTTCTCGTTGGATGGCAATTTTGCCTTTCCCCTCAAAACACTCAGGAATGGTGGTAACTTCCTTTGCCTTAGTTGTAGAGGGCTCTTCTGCGGGCTCGTCCTCAACTAATATCACTTCATTTTCAAGCATGGACTTGGTTTTCTCAACCATCTTGTCATCTTCTTGTAAGGTTTCTTTCTCGGGTTCTCTCACTTTCTTCCCACTCCTAAAGTTCAAAGCTCTCACATTTCTTGGATTAACTTCATATTGAGAAGGTAGCTTGCTGAATTCCTTGCTTCGAGTTGATGGACCGAGGTGTCTAATTTACCCAATTGAACCTCAAGATTATTGATTCTCAAGAATGCCCTCGTGCACAAATCTATAATGTCTCTCCTAATACATTCCACAAACATGTCATTCTTCTTAGTCATTTTAGCGCTAGCTTCCAATATATATTCTCAATATGTCATGTAGAAAGAACCATTGATGTGGTAATCCCTGTCAGATGATGTGGTTAGCAATCACTGTAGTACGAGCATGGTCCTAGAAGAAAGATCATGGAAGTGATTCTGGGGAATGTACTTTGACAATCAAGTCAGTTCTTTCCTCGAGAAAATTAGTATTTCTCTTTTAGTTGTACTTAACTGAGATAGTGCTGCTCCTCCAATATTTATAGTCAATGGAGATCGTGGCTACCCCTTGCTAGTGCTCCAGGTCGTTGATTATAACATGGATACTAGAACTTTGATATCACTTACGAGGGTCTTCCTCATTTCTGGGGATCGCTCCGCATTGTCCTGTTCGTGGCAAAGTCTTGGGCTTGGCCTAAAGGTCGACAGCTTTCAGTCTGTAGGCTAGGTATACACAATAAGCCCTCCCTAGCCATGAAGTTAGGGGAATACAAAAAGACAACTGTATCTATTAAATATTTGTGAAATGTTGTTCTATTTCCTAAGTTGTAACAATGTTTTCGTCAAGACAAAAATTTAGATTATCTTCATAAAGTGTTGCATGCTTCTTAGCTATATTTACGATTTTGGCATAATTTTTATTTTTTGAATTTGAACTCATACTTTAAATTTATAGCTCTTGATAGTCTTGCATGTTGTGATCTTGTATCATTAAACTGAGATTCTGTCCCTGTTACTCGCTACGCTTTTTGTAATTCTCTCACATGTCGTTATCTTTGCTTATCTTATAAAGACCATAATAACTTACCTAAATCTGTTACTGCTCTCTCTTTCTTACATATCAGTCTATCACTTATTCATATACCGCTGCCATTTCGTATTCTGTAAAAGGAAAGTTACTTTTTGTGTCGGAATTTCATCATGATATTTTTTACTACTTAACGCTTCATTTTTGACATGTTAGTGTCTTGATTTTAATATTGGACTTCATTGCTTTGTCAAACACCTCAGTCTTCCATATCCCCTGTCTTTTCTTATTTTTCCTGTGTATCATTTTTCTCTGCTCTTACAACTTGTAAGTCTCTCTATCTTTTTTCTTTTCCTTTATTAAATGTTTTTATCACTTGTGAATCGTAGCAGTCTCTCTGTTCTGCAAATTTTTTGTTTGTTTATGTTTGCTTGGAAATTAATAGGTTGTCTTCTCCAACGTGTTACATGTGTCATTTTTTTTAATTTTTCCTGGAATACGCTCTGTTTTTTGTGATTCTTATTAGTTGGGTTTTTATCTCAAATTTGAGGAATCTTTCATGCCTTAATGTCTACCTCTAATCCCACTGATTCTCCTGTAGATGATGGTTGGGTTGATGATGTTTACTTTGGGGAATATTCCAATTATCCGGTCGTTTCATCGACCATTAATAGTGTTCTACTTGAAAATTATATGGAAAATTTACAAATTGATTTTCCTTTCATATCTTTTTAGGATCTCAAAGCTCCTCTTACTTCTGAGAGTGTTCGTACTCCCCCTGTTGGTTGTATATCTTGTTATTTATATTTTCTCAAGTTTAGTCTTGTCTTTTCCCTTCCCCAACATCTTATAAATTTTCTTCTATCTTATCAAATCGCGTTGTCTCAGTTGCATCCTTAGGGTATCGAATATTGTGGGTTTCTACTATGGGTGTACCCAAGATAATTCTCTCTTTTTACTTGTTTCGTAGCTTGTACTAGCTTCGTAGGTGAAAAACTCATCTGATGAATTTACTTTTTATCCCATTATTTCCAATGTGTATTTCGTTAGTTGGTTTCTTAGTAACTGTGGTGTGTAGCGTAAAATTATTTTTAATGTAAACTAGATCATGTGTGTGGGGACAAGTTCTTCTAGGTTGGAATTATAATGTTATTAAGTATAAACATCCCAAGATGGAAGTTTGTCTTACTGTTGAGCCCGAGGTTATTTTGAAACTCGAAGAACACTCAATAGATATGCTCCCTGCTAAATTTGAGAGCGAAGGTGTTTGTTTGTTGTTAATTTATGGTTTCTCATGCATTATTTTTATTTTGATGTTGTATATTTCTTTAGCTATCTCTATATGTTTTCATATGGCTTAATTGTATTTGTGTGTTCGTTTGAATTTGTTGTATGTTTAATGGTAGATATGTATCTAGTTGTGTGAAAGATTGATAGGTCATTTATTTGAAAACACGTTCATCCTACTGCATGACACTGGTTCTGGTGGTATCTCGCAGGAGAACCACGTTGTGGAAAACTCCTAGTTAGCAATTTTCAGGAAAAAAAAAGTGTTAGTTCGTCCACTGCCTTAACCTTCTATAAAAGAGTCGCTCTAGTTATTCTTGTTCGAAGTCTCGGGGGCGAAGCGGTAATTTTTTAGCAGAAAGGAGTATTTCTAGCAATCTTTCCAAACTCTCTCTGCATGAGTCAATGGTTCTAGTATGTTGATTGTAGATTTAAAATAATTTTGTCTTATATTAGTATGTTTTTACTACGACATCCGATTGTTATGTTCACTTGTGTCTTTTTTCTGACAGATCTCATAAGATTGGTGGGGATCTGAAGCTCGTTGGGGAGCGAGTTTCCAAATTCCCTAAGTTGGACAATTTGCTGTTGAAGAAGTATGTGGCTAGTAAGATGCAGTCTAAGGCTATGAAGGTCTTGCTTGAAGCAGCTAAGAAGCATGCGTAGGTTGTTGTAGAATAGGATAGTAAGCTCCACGCTGAGTTGGAGGAGATGCAGAATAAAGGTGCTTCTTCGCCAAGTTATCCCCAGATTGTTGTTGATTGGCTTTTTACGATGAAGTCCTTATTCAACCTTTTTGAAGAAATTTTTATTTCTCCTCACAATGTTGGCTGGTTCGAGGCTTTAACATAGCTACAGAAGATGAACACTGCCCTGGAGGTGAAGCGATTACCTTCACTGGCTAAGTGTGAGGAGATATTGGAGCAATAGAAGGCTATGCTCAATGCTGAATTTATCGATAAAATTTCTTATGGTGGATGTCCTTAAGCCTCATTATCTCATCTCGCTGGTCTTCCTTCCTTGCCTTCTATTTCAGAGCTGCAAGAATGCAGAGTGGATTATCTTAACAGTTTTCATTTGCTTCTACTGATCCTAAGCCATATCCTAACCCAGAGGTTAATCAAAATGTGGAAGATTCTTTCATTTCCACTCAGAATGCGAGCACGGAGAATTTTTCTCTACCTACCCAGAATGCATCAGCTTCTCCTTCCAATAATAGTTAATTTTAACATTATGGCTTAATTTAAGACCATTTGAATTTATATATATAATACAATGGTACTGTTTTCTATGTCTGAACTACTTACGCTGCCTACTATCTGCACATTATGAATGCATTAACCATTTCATTTCAAACATTTGTTATTATGTTTTGTTTGGTTAATTCGCAGGGATGGTAGTAGACAGGAAGTCCACAAACCAAAAATGAGGTAGTAAATTGAGTTGAGTTGGGAAAAGATGGAGTCAAAGTTCAACGTTCCCAAAATGCAATGGAGGCATCATCGGCACACGACCACAAGCCAACACCAGTCAGCACGAACCCTCCGACACGGCCATGCTAGAGGAACCCAAAATGGACCGTGCCCTCTAGCACCACCGTGTCATAACCTCTTGTCACAAGGCATTTGGTGTAATAAGACCTGTGCATCCTCCAACTCTTAAAAGGCTAGGTATAGACACGAACAGTGGCCTTTTACATAGGCAATTTCGTTTCAGTGCTAATATTCAAAGACCAGCTGATAAGCTATGCCGATCGACATTGTTCATGCTAGACATGGGTGGCACGCCATAGCTGGCCACCCGACCTTTGTCAGCTCCAATTGACACAGATGTGCCAAGCGACACGTTCCATGTCGGCCCCCATCCAGTACGACCACACCCGGTTGCACGGTCATGCCATTTTTGTCAACTATGGTGTTTTGCCATATTTTGGGCCTTTTTCAAGGCCCAATTTCCTATTACTCTATGTAGGAGCCCGTGTCTTTTAGGGTTTAGGTTTTTGTAAATTTTATACGTTAAAGAGTTGGTAGAGAGAGAAGGGGCTCTTCATTCTCTCTAATTTATTTTCTTCTATTTTTATTATTTTTCCCAAGGGCATTGAATCTAATAAAATATTTGTGTTCAATGCTTAAGAAGTGGTTAGTTAACTTGAGGTTTATATTTGTATTCATGATTTGGTGTTTGTTTTTTTAGATTCTATAGATCTACCTATCTTTATGTGATTATGGTTATTAAGTTGGCTTGTTCTTCACATTCTTATCGATTCCATGATTGTCACACAAATATTGGAACACACTGTACTCAACTTTCATATTGGCACACTTATCGATATCTCCCGTGGAGGGAAATATTGATGTGGTTAGGGTAAATATTGTCTGGGACCATATATGTGTGTGGATATAGATCGTTGAGTCAACGTTACGATTAACCATACACTAGGTTTAGCCAGAAAATGTTCTTGAAGGGTTGCAGATAGAGATATTGTTACTAGCAAAATAGGGTTAGCGTGAACCTTAGAGCTATCGATAAGGTGCCTATTCCTTTTGTTATGTAGAACTAGGGAGAAGAATTTCCAGTGGAGTGCCCAAGATGTAATAGTAATAGGGAGGCTCAGATCAGCACAGCAGGCAGGGCCATTGTTGCACTTCCCTAATTGCAGAGGTGGTGCTTATGGAAGATTACAGGCGTAGCCTACGTAACAGGTATGGGAGAGTGTTGATCGTCGATCACACAATGTCATAAAAAATATAGGTTTATACATCTTGAATGTCACTAAATCTAGGATCAAAACATAACACCTATCATCTACTCAAACATTCCCCCAAGTGCTAGTTAAATATAGTTTTCTCTCTTGTGCTTCTGCATGCTCGTAGTTGTTAGACAATACCCCCCCAAACCTTCTTTTCCACATTAGCTATTCCTATCATGTGATCAGATTGACAACCGATTGCGGCTGTATATAGTTAGCTTTTAGATTCCGAGCATCTTTGTGGACGACCTTGTTCTTGCCACTATCTACCCCATAGGTAGTATAGTTGTAGAAACGGAGCAACATTAGAAAATTTTATCTTTGTGAAGCCACTCCTCATGTTAATTGATGCCTAGTTAACGACCCCGATGAGAGGTGGGTCAGCTTCTAGCACTGTTTTCGAAGATACTAGTTTTAAGGTTTGAATGTTAACTTGCATAGCTTGTATGTTTAGTAGCTAGTGTTTTTTTCTATTTTTGTTTTCTTGAGTTAGTTTTTGTTGTTGAGCCTTTGTGATATTGATCCTTGTACTTCTAATCCTAATGCTAGTTTTTCTTCTTAGGGTAGGGTTCCATAAGAATTAACTTTTGTAGTTAAAGAGACCATAGAAATGGTGGAGAAAAATTGCTCACTTAGGGAGTTAATTGCTCCCAACTTAGAGAATCAACCCCTATACATCATCTTTCCACCTTTTCCTCCAAACGTGACTTATGAGATCAAGAGTGGCATGATCCAATGTTTGCCAGCTTTTCATTGGATAGCCCATGAAGACCTGATCAAGCACTTGTCAGAGTTTCACTTAGTGTGAACCAATATGAAGCCTCTGGGAGTTTTTGAAGAAGACTACAAATTGAGATCCTTTCCTTTCTGCTGAGAGACACGGCCAATAATAGGCTATATTATCTTCTTCTTGGATGCATCACATTATGGATGGATATGAAGTGGAGGTTCCTTGAAAAGTACTTTCCAGCTTCCAAGTCTGCAGGTCCCCTGAAACAGCTTTCCAACCTATCCCGATCTTTAACTAAATCCTCAAACAAGTATTAAGAGTGATTTAAGAGGTTGTGGTGAGTTGTCCTTACCATTCTTTAAAAGGATACTTGGCATATTACTTCTTTGAATGGCATTGCAATGAGGACATAAGGATGGTTAATGTTGCATGCAATGCTTCTATAGCCAACAAGAGTCCAAAGGTTGCAATGTCGTTGTTCGAAGAAATGGCCATCGGATGACGTGGGAATTTGGCACTAGATCTTGAGTGAAGAAATTGGATGAGCCGGCTCAATCTCCCAAATTGAAAGATTAAGTTCAAACACTTGCCTCGATGACGAAGGAACTTATGAAAGGGATAATCCATCAAGTCATGGTTTGTGGAATATGTAGTCTTCATCATCATACTAACACTTATCCACAAGTGGTGGAAAATTTTGAAGAGGTTAAAGCATTGAATTTCAATTGTGGAAATAGGCAAAAATTTGCTAGCGGAAACAATAACGAGGGTTCCAATGGAGCCACGAAGTTGAAAGGAAATACCCTTGTGCGAATATCTTCAACCCTAGATACCGCAAACACCCTCAACTTTCGTTGGCGCGAGAGAATCAAGGTCAAGGGTATAATCGAGGCGTACAACCTCAACAACAACCCTATCCAAAGGAAGAAGATATTTCTAACAACAACACGGCTCTATACAAGTTGGATTGGAAAGAAATCCTAGAGACTATTTCCCAATTGGAAATGAAACAAGATATGTTCGTGGAGTGAACAAGGCGAGAGATTGAGGATCTTAAGACTAGAGATTTTTCAACCATAAAAAACTTTAAAATCTAAGTAGGGAAACTCGCCACCTCAGTGAGCCGACTTGAGGCCAAAGAGTCAAGTATGCTCCCTTCCCAACCCAAGATCATATCCAAGAAATGTAAGTGCGTTAAAGCTAAGAGCAGGAAGGATGTGTGTGAGAGACCAAGAAGGAAATCTTGCAAGGGGAAAACTTGATGGTGGAAAGAAAAAACTAACTTGGAGGAGTAAGAGATGGTTGTAGAGAAGAAGACTTCAAAAGAGCTTCCCACACCTGAGGTAAAGGATGAATCTTCCACCAACTTTTCCTAGTGCACTTAGGGGAAGGCCGAATGTGGGAACAAATGAGGCGTTCGTAAAATATTCGATGAGGTTTGCATTCCAATTTTGGATTTTATTGAGCATGTTACATCTTATGCTAAAATTTTGAAAAAAATGTATCTACTAAGAAGATAAGTAAACAAATTATGAAGGTAGAAAAATTAAAGATAGGGGGAGTGGTTACTTTAAATCATAGGAACTTACCTAAGTAATGTGATAACCCGGGATGTTTTGAATTCCTATCTCCTAAGGGGGGAAATTGGTGAAAATTTCTATGATCGACTTACGTGTATCTATTAATGTGATCCCTTCTAGACTTCATGAAATCCTAGACATATGTAAGCTTAAGGAAACTAGGGTAAATTTCCAATTAGTCTATCACTCCCAAGCTATCCCTAGAGGTTTGGTTAAGGATGTTATGGTTAGAGTTTGCAATTTGGTGTTTCCGGCAGACTTCTATGTCATTGACGTAGTGCACGATGGTGGTGCACCCTCAATTTTATTGGGGAGACCTTTTCTAAAAAGTTCAAGCACTATGATAGATGTTCATTGAGGGACACTAACTCTAGAGGATAGTATTAAGAGGTGGGTTTTGAAATATATAAGCCTGTGTATGGATTCACCTATTTCCTCTCTTATGAACAAAGACATAACTTTATCTGATGGGCTTGCTCAATGTGAAAACCCTTGCATGATTGATGATAATTATTTCCTAGATTAGATCCTTGATGATAATGAGAATGATTTCCTGATGATATTCTTGATGATGAGAGTTATGAAAGAAATCGTACTTTGCGCTTTAATTGTGATGATCATATTGATGAAACTCATGATATGCATGATGTTAGTGAAGAAATTTCTGTCATGAATTGTCTTTCTATGCTCAGTAACATGCAGCAACTAGTGAAGACTATAGAGGATACAACAACCTCTCGACAATCTCTTACACCTGAGGAAATAACTAAGGACTCAACATTGGCTAGGTATGACATTCACTCTCTATGGAGAGCGAAGAACATTAAGGTAAGGATGGAACTTTGTGGAGATCACTCCACAAGGATATCATTGGGAGTGGAGTTTCCGATGGAGACTCCGGAGACCTAATGGTAGGTTCTTTTCAATCGAAAATAAGTTGAGCAAGACAATAAAAATACGGTGCTCTTTCTTGTTTTGTTTTGATTTTTTTTGGTAAATAGATTATTCATGATTTTTGTGTGACAAAGGATCTTAGGGTAAAACTTTTGTTGGTTTTCAAGTTAAGATCGAGCCTCATGCTTTGTAGTTGAAAAGGAATTGGACTTGATGGGTGAAAAAAGTTCTTCTGAACAAAAGGAGGAATTAAGGAACACAAGGCACCGTTCACTGGACCGCCTCGTATCTTACCCCACCAAACACAAGGAAGCCTTGTGTCATGCCCCCTAAACACAAGTCTTCAGGTGGCACACTCGTGTCACTACCTTGTCCTGTGTTGTATGTGGGTCAAGACTATTGACTTTTTAAAATTGAACTATAAAACCAAAACATGCATTTTTGGCCCATTAATTAAGAAAATATTTTATTCCCTTGGATTTTTTATGTAAATAGTATTATACTAAACATCACCACCTCCCTCAGGCATTAATTAAGTGGTAATTTTATCCCTTGGAGTTTCTTTTTCACCTATGCAATCCTTATCTCCTTTGTACCTCCCTCCTAAATCTCCCTCTTTTAGAGGATCATTAATTTCTGAAATTAAGAGTCCATAGTACATTCCCCTACCCATAGAACTCACTTAGGTCATTCAAGTCTCTCGAGAACACTCACTCTCCTTTAACCTTGGAGAAACTCAAAAATTTGATGCTTTTTCTCTCAAAAATTAGACTTTTTGCTTTTTCTGGTGTGGATTTTTCAGCTCTAGCTTCAAACTCAGGGTAATCCTCTAAACTTTATGTTTACTTTCTTTCTTTATCATGATGTTTTTGTGATGAGAAGCATGATTTTCGAAACATTTTTGTGTTTTTAGGGAAGTGTGTGGGTTACATGAATGATCTTGTATTGAACCAAGTGTAGGGGAAGTATATGTTTATGTGCTTTAATGATATAATCTTGCTTGTTGTGGTTGTTTAGGAGGGATGATTCTTGATTGCATTATATTCTTGATGAGACGCTAAGATTTTCCATGAATGTGTTATTTGGGAATAATAAGTCTTGATTGAATAGCCTTTGTGGTGAAGTACCAAGGTTTGAAATGTGTTGCCTATTTAGAAAGAGTGTTCTTATTGAATGATGCTTGATTTATATCTTTGTGTATTCTTGCACTACCATCTTATTCTCGTTGTGATAGAATATATCCAAAAAGGAATAGGCCAGAGAAAAGAAAAACTTTCTGGGGTAACAAAGCGAGAAAGTCAGCTAAAGTTGGGATCCAAGAGCTGACAACTTCCCTTCCTCTCAACCCTGCCTTTGAGGTTGAGGAATTCATGTGGTTAACCAATATTTCTGGTAGTGTGGCTGAGGTTGAGGAGTTCATGTGGACCATTTTGGAGATGAAGTTTGCAAGCAAGGAGACCTTGATAGCTCTAGACCTACTTGATCCCGTCCATATTTTCTAAGCCGAATAGGTCTTGAAAGTTTCTTGGATAAAAATTCCAAGAATTTCTTAAGGTGGACTTCGGAGTTTTTGGCTACCATAGAGCAAGAAATAGACAATGATGGGAGAAGGATCACCCTTTTCCACTTGGATGACAAGGAGTAAACTATGTCACATTGGCAGATTGCCTAAGCGTTCGGATGGAAGTACACCAAAGAGGTTCCAAGAACACATAAGCAAGACCTTTCATTTTCATTGAGAAAATTTTATAGAATTATTTCAGGCACAGGGAGGAGACATATATGCAGGAGTACCGCAATAGTTCACCCGGCAATGCGGTACGTTCAAAGACTCCTTTTCATGGGTATATTTTTCCATAGAGAGATATCACAATGCTCTATCCGGGATGTCCAAATCCTTTGGGGGATAACCCCGGAATTGACTTTCTACCCCAATCTAGTGGGGGTCTTTGTGGAGGAATTCTTAGTCGCAGGATAGAATATAGGTGGCAAGATACCAATGGAGGCATGGTCGGACTTCTAGCCTAACAACTAGGACATCCAATTCCTTCTCCATTTAAATTGGTGAACTTAGATCATTCGGGAACAAGGTACACTATGGATAAGCTAGCATGAGCTTCAATGATTTCTACCACTACCTCGGAGGACCGATTCATTTAGTTGTACGGTGGCGCTACGGTTTACAACTTCATGATCCTTCAACAACCGCAGCGCACAACTATCAACCAAGACACCTTATTGGAGAACTTGTTTCTATCACCTGATCCATGGTTTGAGAAAGACGTCTACAGAGTCTTATTAAGCATGTACATGGACATTGAGGGAGATTCTATATATTTAACTATCTTTATGTGTTTATGATGTTGGTTTGTACATCATATTCTTATCATTTACATGATTGTCACACTAAGATTGACACCCTCCATAGTCTACTTTCATGTTGGTACACTTATCAGTATCCCTTGGCAAGAAAAACCTAGATGTGCTTGGGATAACAATAGTTCATCATCGTACGGGTGTGTTCATGTTATTCACCAAGTCAATGTTAGGATCTACCATACACTAGTCTTAGTAGGAAAATTAGCCCGAAGGGTTATGGATGGATATAGCGCTAGTAGCAAACTAGGTTTAGTGTGAGTCATAACATTAGAGACATCGATAAGGTGCTTATCTCTTTACCTCTGTAGGCCTAGGGAGAAGCATTTGTAGTGGAGTACCTGAGACATAATCTTAAGGGAAGGTTCGGATCTGCACAGCATGCAAGCCCATTGTTGCACTCTCTTAATTACGGAGATGGTGCCGACCGAAAATTACATTTGCACTCTATGTAACAGGTATGGAGAATTGTTGACTACAATAAAATAGGGTTATATATCTTTAATGTGATTGAATCTAGGATGCAAACTTAACATCGATCATGATACACAAATATTTCTCAAGTGCTAGTTTTATATAGTTTTGCTCTCTTGTGCTTTAGCATGCTCATAGTTGTTAGATACAATCCCCCAGAAACCTGCTTTACATCATTATCTATTCCTAACATGCGACCGAATAGATGACCTGATTGCGACTGTGTGTAGTTTCCTTTTAGATTCCTAGCATCTTCATGGATGACCCTGGTATTAGCACTATCTACTGCATAGGTAGTATAGTAGTAGGAACGGGCAACATTATAAATTTATATCTTTGTGAAGTTACTCCTCGGGTTAATTTATTCCTCGTTAACGACTCAGAGAAAATGCGGATCCCCTACAATGTGAATTTGGTATGCCAACTCTAATTTGTATTTTCCCCTTATATTTACCTCTATGCAGGGATTTGATATTTTGATCGACCATAAGTTTCTAATCATCTTGAAACTTTGGGTTGTAGTGTTCATTCTGAGCAACATCCTCAAATTATGTCTTCCGATTGGTGCTTCTCTATTAGCTTTGTTGAGGCTACCACTTTCCTATTAAAGGAATTTCTTCAGCTGCTTTCTAGTGATGTTTTTCATGTTTTGGGAGTTCTGCTTTGAATCTACTCCATTGTGTTTTAGGTAGCGTGTATCACTTCTTCGTCATCTACATCCTTACCTGATGGTTACAACATTGAATCCCTCGACAATGATATCATTCTCAGCTTAGTTGATCTCAAATCTATTAGTGTATACGTGCACTCGCTCAACCTTCCCAGTTTCATTAAGGTGGAGATATCGTTGGGTGTTTGTCTCAAATATATGCTACTTAGCTTCAAAATTTTGTAGCTTGGATGGAAGGGAAAAAAGTAAGTCACAAGATTACATTTGCGAGTTGAAATGAGTGTGCACCCTATAGAATAATCTTATCGAACGATAGCAGGGAGACTTGATTAAAATGATTGGTCAGAATGATACAGTAAAAAAATTGCCACAGACAAAGGATGTGAGGCTCATCACAAGACTGTAATTATAAATAAGTCATTCTCTCGAATTACCCAATTATTGGATCATCTGAAGAAAAAGCAGGATGAATGTGTTCACTTTACACTTGTATCTCAAGGTGGCAGAGCCTAATTGATGTATAGTTTTTCGTGAATACCCACTTGCATAGTGAGAATGATCACTTCATGCTGAGTGAGATTGCCTTGGCTCATGCGTTCATTAGCTTGAACAAGCTTGTCTTGATTACAAAGAAAAACACAAGGTATTTTCCGTAGAGCCCCGTGGTCCTACTAACCATGGGGATCTAACTATGAATATTAATGGGTAGAGGATTAACCTATCTGAATCTGTTAGGTCACATATTTGTCAACTACAAGAGGATATTTGGAACCTGGAGAACTTGAATAACACTTATCAAGACACCGTGGACGTCATGAGTATTCAAATTAATTGTGATCAGTTTGGTGCCATATCCGACTTTAAAGCATACTATGTGAAGTACCTTGATTGTATGCAGTGACGTGGTCGAACCCGCCATCCTTCTTATTTGCTTATGAAATGGTGCTATGAGCATATTTTATCCGATGAAGAATATAAGGGGAGTAATCCCGCGGCTCTTGTAGTTTTTCTTTCGATGGGTCATCTCGCGCAACAAGGCATAGATTTTTTTTCTTTGATTTAATAATTTCTTTCTCCTAATACTTCAAGTAATATCTTTGTGCTTCTATTTTTTGTTACCTTGGTTTCCAATTTTCAATGTATTTTCTTATGACTAGTTATTTTCATGGATTCTGTTGTTTATATTTACTTATCCGTTCTTCTTGAGTTATGGATGAGGACTAGTGGTTACCATTCTGAGATTATGGTACCGCAGTCTGAGGTATTAACATCTATTTAGTGCTAAGTTGCAAGAACTACAACCTGGCTTTGTTCATAGCGTCTGTTGTGTTTAGGACTCCTCTTCTTGTTTTACGTAAGAGATATTTCGTGTGAGTTCTAGGTTATGACAACCTAATTCATGTGAATCCAAAAGTTTTATCGATTGATTTTGTCGCTAATTCGTAGGACTATGCCTTTGCGTTTATTTTTGCATGATATATTGATTACAAGAAGAGGTTGCAAACCTATGTTGTGCCAAGCCGAAAGATCTATTTCTTTCTTTTGTTGCATTTTTTTATTTTGGATTTGTATTTTCACAAGATTTATTGCTTACCATTTTGAGATTGTACAAACATAATTGTTTACGGTTTCAAGATGTGAGATTTGATTTGCTATGTGATGTGCAATACGACTGAATATAGAGGGGTTGTTTGAATGGGCCATGGTTTCCTATTTTTCTCAAAGTTAATGGATTTTACATAAAATTAAACTAAACAGTATTGTGGGTGATTTATCTCGAAAGACATTTTTTGACATTGAATATGTACGGGCGCGATGATTTTGTGCTTGAAAAGAAAAACTGACGCTAACAATCAAAAGGCCGCCAGTGATCATTTCAAGGCTTGTGTACAACTAAGTTATTCCTAATACCTACTAAGCATAGCTAAACATAGAAATTCCTTAGGTTCATTACATGCCAAGTGTTTGGGGAGTTGATGTCATCCAACCTTTCTGGATCGTAGCAATTAGATCGTTATGCTTTCGTTACTTTGTACGGGCCTTCCCACTTTTGGCATAGTTTCTTTTTTTTCCACTGCCAGGCTTGCCTCATTATTTTGCAGCAGAAGATCGCTAAGTTAAAACTATATCTTCTCGACCTTCTAATTATAAGCTCGGGCTACCTTCTCCTTGTACTTTTCCTCTGTGATCATAACATGTTTCCTTTTCTCCTCAAGTTGATCTAGATCCAATCTCATCATTTCATGATTATCGCATTCATTGTATTCTTCTACTCTAAGGCTTGAGTTACCAATTTCGACTAGTATTACTGCTTCATGACCGTAAACTAGGATTGTATGGTTTCTCCAGTGGGTTCCCTTACCGTCATTCTGTAAGACCATAATGTGTTAGGTATCTCATCTATCCATCTGGTTCGCTTTCCTTCCAATAATTTTTTAATTCCTTGAACTAACATTCTGTTAGTTAACTCTACTAAGACATTAGCTTAGGGATGAGCTACAGACGTGAACTTCTGTGTGATCCCAAATTTTTAGCACCATTTAGTGGAGGTTTCACTTGTGAATTGTGTACCATTATCTGTCACCCTAGTTTGAGGTACACCAAAAACGACAAACTATGTTTTGCCAAATAAATTTCTTGCTGCTTTCGCCGTAACTCTTTTCAATGGCTTCACTTCTAATCATTTTGTGAAATAGTCAATCATTATGATTAGAAAATTTGTATTACTAGATCCTCTAGGAACTGGTCTAACTTTATCAATTCCCCACTTGTCGAATAGTCAGGCTTCATATATCCCTGTTAGAGTAGAATGTGGTTTATACAATACCAGCGTATTAATTTAGCAGTTTTGGCCCTTAAGCACGAAGTTGTGCGCATCGTTAAACATTGTTGGCCAAAAATACCCTGCTCAAATTATCTTCTTTGCGATTGGTCAGGATCCTTAATGTCTCCCAGATATTTCCTCATGAACTTCTTTCATGATTTTGTTTTCATGGGCAGATCCCACACTTCATCCACAGATATAGGAAGATTTTTACATACGTATTTGTACGATCTTAATTCAATCTTTCTGAACTGTATTCCATCTATTTGCAATTTTCCCATTTTTAAGTAGCCCATCAATGGTGTCATCCAGTTTGTTTCTTCCACATGGATTGTTGACATAGTTCTTGTGGCCTTACTTATGACTAGTAAGACATCTACATTCACATCGTTCTATCCCAACAACAAAGTAAAGCCAGCCGTCGTCAGCTTGCATAAGGTGTCTGCCTTGGTATTTTTGCTCTTTGCTACGTGTTGAATGTCAAAGTATTCAAGCCGGCTTATAAGTTGGAAAACTCCCCTTAAATAATTCATCAAGTTATCCTCACGCACCTTATAATCTCTACAAACATGCTATATCATTATCTGTGAATCACTAAAGCACTTGACGCTCTTAACCTGCATCCTGATTCTAAGGTCAAACCAACTTATCAGTGCTTTGTATTCAGCTTCGTTATATATGAGTGGGAAATCAAAACGAAGTGAGAATATGTGTTCTCCCCTATCTGATTTACCAGTGGAAATCCCGCACCACAACCTTCTTTTATAAATGGCCTATCAACGAACAATTTCCATGTCATGTCTGTCCATTTTGATTTTCTTTTTTCTATTCAAAGATTTTCTGGTGTATTCGCCCCTTCTGCATTTATGTATGTCATTTCAGCAATGAAATCTTATATGGCTTGTGCCTTGATTGCAATATGCGGCTGAAACCAAATCTTGTACTGTCCCGATGTCCACCTTTATGAAAGCATTAACCAATGCATTCGACACATTTATGATCATATTTTTTGGTAGAATGTAATTTTTAGTTGGGTTCACACGAAAAAGGGTTTAGACGACCTTTATTGGTTTTCTTGTCTAAATTCCAAGTTTTGTAGACTTAATTGAAGCTAATAGACCCTTTGTATTCATGAGCACATAGATTCTACTTTGTGATCTTACAAATATGTTGCTCGTGAATATTTTTACATCATTTTGTAGAAAGTAATCTGCGAGGGTGGTAGAAGATATTTGAAGACCATTCGCAAAAATGGCAGATGATATCGAAAGTCATTCACAAGAATGGTATTATATTGCAAGCCACAGACTTAAAAAGGTGGAAGTAAATGTAATTCAGTTTGGAAAGGTGGAATAGAGGTTCAAGAAAGCCAAGAACAGAAAATGTTGCCAACTAGAAAAACTGCCCGGCTGACCTGCCGCACGAGACCTTTGCATGAACCCGGCCAAGATTACATTGCCCTCGCCAAGGGTGGCTAGCACGGCCTGTGCAGGTAGAGTTTACCGTGCAACAAGCACTAAAACAGGAGCCATGCAGGTCTGTGCAGGATGCGCCAATCATGCCCTAAATAACTCCAAATGACCATGTATGGGCACAGACTGTTCCGTTTCACACGGTCTGTGCGGTTCCAAAATCAAATAAGAATACCAGCCGACGAGGTATGAAAAATGACATTTCCCTCATCATTCAATTGAGCAAAAATCCTTCCAGCCGATAGGTGCAGCAAATGTTATGTGGCACGTAAATCAGAAGTTCATGACGTGACACCACCCAACGGCCTGTGCCAGTCTATATGGCCCAGCCGCCTCGATCCTGCCAGCCTGTGCCACATCGCGTACCCTGCACTGGCACATGATATGCACTATTATGTATGCGTTATCCAATACATTTAACACATTTATTATCATATTTGTTTGGTATATTACTAATTTTTGTTAGGTTTTCACAAAGGGTTTAAACAGCCATTACTGGTTTTCTCCTCTAAATCCCGTGTTTTGTAGACTTGATGTGATGTCAAATGCATGTATTTTCTGAGGCATTAACATCTCTTTTGTTATCTTTCTGTTGGAAGATTGCTAGATTTAGGTATGTTTACATCATAAGGGGTTTAGATAACCATTTTTGG
>JAULKK010295424.1:0-12972 GCA_032355705.1 Rubia peregrina
TTAATTTTTTATGCGACATTATTATATACAACTAGAAATATTTACGGTCAAACATGCTCATTGAAAACTGTGAAAAAACAATTCAGAACTTAATAGTGGGACAGAGGGAGTATATACAAAGAAGAACAAAGAAAATTGGATTGCTTCCCAATTAGAACTTTTGTTTATAGTCTTTGGCCAGACTTTCATATGATGTTAATGAACAGTTGTTGGGCACAATGGAATTTCCTCCACTAATGTCACCTGAGAAGAATTGTAGTACGGTTTAAGGAGATGATCATCGACGAGGAATGCCCTTTTTGTGTTCATTCCCATAATCTCTACTATCCCGTTCAGCCAAATTGGGGCTACTTTGTACGGTCGGATCCACTTTGGTTTGAGTTTCCATGGCATTAAATGAAACTTGGACTCAAAAAGAAGAACTTTCGGCCCAATCATAAATTTATTAGACCTCAAATTCCCATCATGCCCCTTCTTAGTATGCACCTTCACTACTACAAATTAGAACTATCGTAACACTTTTCTATAAACACTTTAAAATTTTACAATAGCTTAGAAAGTGTTACTTAAACCTTTGAAAAGTTTTACATAAATATTGAAAATTGCTACCTAAATATGAAAAAGTGTTATATTAGATCTAATGCAATATCACCTAAGGTAATAATTGTAAAAATGTTACTTTAGGTGCTAATCGAACCTATTGCAACATTTTACAAGTATTACCTCAGACGATGTTGCATTAGATCTAATGTAACACTTTTTAAAATTTAGTCAACACTTTTTAATATTTAAGTAGAACTTTCAAAAGGTTGAGTAACGCTTTATAAGCTAATGTAACATGTTAAATTAGTGTTGCAATGAAAGTGTTGCATTAGCCTTAGTTAGTAGTAGTGCTTGTACCACATAGTTTGGTCAAATGCTTTGAATCGTAGGTCACCCAATTTTTTGAGTTGAAATTTTCTGTCTTCCTCACACTTTAGTGACTCCATATTCATTGGAAGAGTATCATCATCCGCTCAATAAACATATTTCAAATTGGGTGGTAATGCTTTCAACTCCAAAGTTGGGACTTTCACATCCAATGAAACTGATCTGGTGGTTGGGTCCTGTTTGGCCAAACTGAGGGTATTGAGGGCCTGCTTGGCCAAACTGAGGGTCTCAGGGCTTGCTTGGCCAATTTGAGGGTGGAAAGGGCCTCTTTGGCCAAACTGAGGGTCTTAATAGTTTGTTTGGCCAAACTGAAGGTCGATGATTGATGAAGTAATGGCGCATGTGCCTGTTTGGCTAACTGAGGGTCCCAGGGGCCTGTTTGGCAAAATTGAAGGTGGTCACTGGCTCAAGTAGTGTTGAGGGTCTGGTTTGGCCAAACTGAGGACTGATGACTCCTATTTGGCCAAATAGAACCCTGTATGGTTACCTTGTCTGCCAAACTGAGGACTAACGACTTTTGGATACTTCTTCTCGTGAGTATGTTGAGTATATAAATTCTCACATTTCTCCATCACTTAACCCTTGAACATACACCTTGTTTAGTCTCAAGAGAATCTTGGAAAAGAGGGTTAATTGGATTGATGGCATGCACATTCTTAGTATCTATAGGTTTCTTGTTGGGTTTATCAATGTTGAATGTGTATTTCTCACCATAATAATTAAGATAAATTGTTCCATTACTAGCATTAGTGATGGTGTTTTCTGTTTTCCATAATTGATATCCCAACAATACCTCTTGTGTTCCTTTATCACTAGTATGATTCATCTTTGCCACATAGAACTCTGTAGGATAAATAAAACCATTAACTCTTACAAGCACATTTACCAATAATCCCTCAGGACACACACAAGATCTATCTGCCAATTGAATTATAAATCTAGTGTCCACCATTTATGCTTCACTTAAAGTTGTAAACACATAAAGTGATATAGTTGATTGCTCTTGTTTGGTCAAACTGAACCCGGATGGCTACTGTTTGGCCAAGATGAGCCCTGATGGATCTTGTAATGCCAAACTAATCCCTTTGTTAGTTTGTTCCTCTTGTAAATTGGTTGCAAATTTTGAAACTGGTGCACCATTTTCTTTTCCGCTCCTCAGGGTGATCTGATTCACAGTTTTCCTTGGATTCAACTGCACTTGAGATGGTAATCCCGATTGTTTAGTCCTGAACTCGTTTAATAAATTTGACAATTGAGAAATTTGTCGCGTATGTTCCTCTAATGTCGCCTCAACCTTCCTGGCACTTTGTTGTTGATTTTGCAACATGGTTCTGAGGGGAAATCTGTGATACTCTTTGAATTGGTGGAACATAAGGCTACTGAGGTTGAGTTCCTAGGACTCTCCAACAAAAAAATGGGTGATCTCTCCACCTTGGGTTGTAAGTGTTTGAGTAAGGCTCTCCCCCTTGCTGTCTCTCATTCCAATTTTCCACTCATTTACTTGAACCGGTATCTCTACCATAGTTAAATTGCATTGCAACGTTATATGATCAAACGCTCAACTTGTATTGCGAGGGTCTTCTTGTTGTCCCACAGTCGCAACCTCAACCTTAGAGATAATCTTATCCATTATGTCCATACTCTCCTTGAAACTATCTAAATTAGATGTATTTGTATGTGCCACCTTCTTCATGATTCTGACATCTTGTTGATCGTATTCCTCTTGGAATCCACCAACCTCTTGACAATTTCCCGAGCTTCATTCATGCGCAGATACGAGAATCCATCACTACTCGAAGAATTAACCATATCCTTGTTGGTATCAGTTATCCCTTGGTAGAAGCATTGCAGTAATACCTTCTGTAAATCGATGATTGGGGCAGCTATCCAGCAATTTTCTGAACCTTAGCCAAAAATCACTTAATAGTTCATCATACTCCTGCTTGATACTTGTTATTTTCTTCTTCAAAGCATTTGTTTTGTGGCTGGAAAATAAATTCCAAGAAAATATTTTCCCCTGTAGCATTAGAAAATGAGTGGATCTCCTGACAGGTGGCTTGTCCATAAGATTATGCACAGACCATTTATATTTTATCTTATAAACTACATTTGTTAAATTACATACTCTCTCCGTTCCAATTCAAACTGAACACTTTGACTTTTGATAGTTGACTTGAAAATTGTTTGATTCTCAATATCTTTCATTAAGGATGATTAAAACTTGTGAAAATTTGATATTTCAAAATACACGTTATAATGAATCTAATAATGTATTAAATAACAGTATGTACCCTAATATACTAATTCAATTTTAGGGTCAAAGTTAAGACGTGTTGACTAAATGAATAATTAAATTGCAGTTTGAAATGGGACAAAGAGTACTAAATTTAGAAAAAAAATTATATTATATATTTTTATATTTTCACATTCAAAATTTTTATTTTCTCTCCATCTCAGTCCAAATTATCCCTCAATCATTCCACACTATTGAAAAAAAATATGTTTGACCGCTAATATATTTAACCACTTATAATAACGGCAAATAAAAAGTTGCTTTTTAGAAATTACTTGTTGCGACGAATTCAACTATATCACATACGATAATATCATTTCTTATATATCTATTCATATATGTAGTAAAATTTTGATAGTGAATAGTATCATAAATTATGTGGATAATTTGAGCTCAAACAGATGAAGTAACATTTAAAGTAAAAGTCAATGTGAACGGTCCATAATCTTATGCAAACACCACCTTTCCTGATACTTTCGGTTAGAAAAATGAACCTAATATTTTAACTAATATCACTCCCTATGTCTGAGTGTATATGAACTCAATTACAAACGCGCGTATAAATACGTATGCTGCCGCAACCGGAAAAAAACCCAACGCTAAATCTGATTCTAACTATGATTAATCTAAATCAATAATTGTACTGTACCCCAAGGTTGAATAAGTACTATATCCCATTTATAATTTGGTATATTCTATATTTAAAAATTGAGGTACAATAAGTACTCTACCCCATTTATAATCTGGTATATTCTATATTTATAAAAATAAATCATGATGCATGTTTTGTGGGATTTAACTTGTGGATACAATGTGAAAGATATTCCCTGGTACAGTATAATTTACTAATCTAAATAACCGATTCCTAAAATAAAGTAATTTCAATTGGAAATACGTTGTAAAATCTTAATCAATATGAGAACTGAATATTATTAATTCTTCAAATTCAAATTTCTTCAATAATTTATCGTTTGCCCATAACTTCGGCAATTTGGTTTTTGCCTCCTTTCCTTTGTGTCTGGAATAATATCTATAAAATATATAAGATCATTTTTTTATTAGAGCATATTGCCTCATTAAAACCTTAACCTGGAAAATTCAGTGGGAAATTTTTTGTTGGTTTAGAAAAAAGGAGTACAATATTATATTGCTCCCTCTCAAATCCTTTACGATCCATGAATTTCTGCACCAAAAATACCTAAAGTGCAAATTATATCTCAGTAAAATTACAATAATCCCACAAAATATGAACACAATATAACACATATCAGATAGCACCAAAACGTCAACGTAATCGGTGTGGCGGACATCTCCGACGATCAGATCTAATGAGGATGTTACTCGCCAGTAAAAAAGGGAAGAAGAAATAATGATGTCAAGTTGATTTTGATTTTGTGAGTGTGAGAAAGAAGCTAATAGGGTTTTGGGGTCATAACTGTAATTTCAATATTTTAAAAATTTTAAAATAATTTTAGAGGGTATAATCATCTTTTCAATTTAATCCAACGTTAAAATGAAGCAATGGGTAAAATTGCACTCACATCAACTATATATGGTTATATTTGCACTTTCAATTATCAAAAGTTTATATTGGTACTTATGTGAATTAGAGTTATAAATGCAAATCTTAAATTTTTTTAATGGTTTTCAACGATCATGTTTGACCGTCAATCCACATAAAAATTTGGTTTTTAGAGAATAGATATTAAGATTAATCTAACACAATCTCATATGATATTTTTGTTATATTATTTTATATATCAATTTATATTTAGAGTAAAAAATTACAAATTTAACTTGAAAAAAATAATTATGCCATTAATTTTTTTAGGGTGAATATATTCCAATGTGCCATGTATTATAATCGGAAAATCGTTGACTATTTCAATTTGGAAGAAATATACATGGAGAATCTGACATGAAAGGGTCCAAAGAGAATTAATACCAGACAACCAGTTGCACTTAATTGACTTTTTGTGGTATCAGTTAATGTACTTTCCTTCCCTCCATTTTCCCAACCGTTTCCAGCGCGTTTGCACAAGAATTCAAACTTCCGGATTAATGCGTTCGCATATGGTGTCTAAATAATTTCAAAACTCGCTGGATAAACGCTCCATCTTTCTTACTATGTTATGCCTATAAATTGAGAAGAGATTCGGCTTTGATTAATCAGTAATACAAGCTAGCTTCTCACTTTGTTTCCATTATGAACATGGGTTCTTCCCAAAAATGGCTTTGCATGGCTCTTCTTTTCGTAGGCATTGCCTTGAATTTGAATGTATCGGCACAGGCTGATAATGCAGTGGAGAAAGATGGGTGTGGTTTCGGTAGGAAGAGCTGTGGTGGTTGGGGAAAGCCGGTGGCGAGAGTACTCTTTGGCGGGATCGGTGGAGGAGGAGGTTTCGGAGGAGGTGGCGGCGGAGGACTTGGAGGAGGTCTTGGGAGTGGTGGAGGGTTCGGAGGAGGTGCTGGTGCTGGAGGTGGCTTAGGTGGAGGAGGAGGAGCTGGTGGCGGCAGCGGTGGTGGTATTGGAGGTGGAGCGGGTCACGGAGGTGGATTTGGTGCAGGTGGAGGAATCGGTGGAGGTGGTGGTGGGATAGGCGGTGGTGGTGGCAGCGGAGGAGGAGGTGGTGGCGGCCTTGGAAGTGGAGGTGGTTTTGGTCAGGGTGGAGGATTTGGAGGAGGAGTTGGAGGTGGGGCAGGAGGAGGAGGAGGCGGTGGTGGCGGTGGAGGAGGTGGAGGTGGCGGCATTGGTGGTGGTTTTGGACATGGAGGTGGATTTGGTGGTGGTGTTGGAGGTGGTGGTTTAGGTGGAGGTGGTGGAGGAGGAGGCGGTGGTGGAGGTGGAGGCGGAGGGCTTGGGGGAGGTTTCGGAAAGGGCGGTGGTTTTGGTGGCGGCATTGGCGGTTCTCCATAACACGATGTTCCTTCTCAAAAAAGAGTTAAAAACCGTGCATTGTGTTTGGCTTTTTTTCCTTTTCACCTTTTTGTTCAAATATCTTTCCATTTACGTACGCAAGAAACCTTCATGCTATGCATGGTTGCCTTAAATGTCTCTGTTTGCAGTAATTATGTATGTGTGATGCCCAAAGGCATGATTAATGATTATATATGCCTGAAGGCATATTATGGTAGTCTGTCGATGAGTATTTGATGAGTATTCTTGCTATACTGTTATTATTCCATCCCTATCGATAAGTTAAGAGTACTAATTAAGCTTCTGCTCAAATATTCTATTTAAGATGGTTAAATTATTCATTTTTTTCATTGGAAGTGGAGATGATTAAATTCTTAACGAGAAAATCTTCCAAAAAAAGGAGATGTTTTTTTAAGAGATAGGATAGGTGAGGGATTTGATTGCAAAATTGAGTTTATTTTGTAACTAACAAATACTAAAGCTGCTCAACAAAATGAATTTCGTTGAAATCTCTACTGTGTGAAGAATGGAGATGGCGCCATCAAAGCCCGGTCAAGGTACTCTCACTTCTCTGGTCCCTCTTAAAGACGTCGTGTGAGTTTTCGAGAACCTATTGGTCACAACTGAATTGCGGCTTCCACTCCTCCGCTCTAACAATCTGTAATTGAAGGCTACGTTTGGGAACTCAATGTACCCTTTTCGTCTATTCGGTGTTGAGTGTTAGGCTACTTTACCTGCAAGAATATCCCGGATTGGATTCCGATGCTAAAGTCAATATATTGGAATTATGTGCAATGCTATTTCCCTTGTTGTCATTTACCTTGGCTCTTTCATCCCTCGACTATTTATAATTTTTTCCTTTATTCTAGGTGGCACAAGCCCACGTAGGGCGTATTCATGAATGCTAATGTAGTGGCTATGGTGGGCCACAATCCTTCGATCGTGGTTAAGGTGATAGTTATATGCAGTTGTGGCTCGATGCGTGTTTTACGCGTTGTTAGTTTGGGCAGAGCTGCGAGGTGCTGCCATCGGTTCGTTGGTGTGGGCATCTCGCTTGTGCTTAGCTTAGCTTTGTGGGTTGCATATATACCTTACCTGTACCATTTGCTCCCCTAGGCGCAGAGGTTTGAGGTTCAATTTTGTATGATTAATAGGTTGGAGGAAAGACGATGCTTATGTTTTTGCGTGATGCTGATGTAGGGTAAACTTAGTATTTATTCTGCTTGTGTGTGTTGATTTTTGTGAGACCCTTCATGGATAAGTATATCTATCGTGGTGGTTGAGTTGGATTTTCTATAGTCGTCACAATCATCATTTGGGCACTATATTCCAGGTGTTTGGTGTTCTCGAAACGCCGCATGCCTGATGGATTTTTGATTACTGAACGTTACCTGCACCCCCCGTGGGGTCGTTCTACTTATCACATTACCTGCAGAGTGCGTCCAAAGATGAAATTTACAAGTTGCTCTCGTACTCACTGCTAACTACTACTATAATATAGGTAGTGGCAAGTCTGGGGTTGTGTACAGAGATACTAGAATTCAAGAGTTAGCTCGACACAATCCACAATCGGGCATCACCATTTTCTTGAATTAAACTAATGCTTAAAATAGATAATGGGGGGTGTGACTAACAAACTACAATATGCGATTAGCGAGAATTAAACTATGATTAACTAGTCCTGGGAGTATTTGCGTAACATGAACGATTAAATGACTTTGATCCTAGATTCTATCACACTTAGACTTATAAACCTATTCTCATGCCTATGTCACATAATGTGAGGATGGACGAGAATTTCCAATGTCTGTCACAAAAATGTTTTGCTCCCTAAAACCCATCTCACAGCCTCCGTAATAAGGGATGCACTGTAATACTTCCGACACTGTATTTCATCCCCGTCATCTCACTCATGTTGTTAACGTGCCCCCGCTAAAAGGATCTAAACCTTTCATAGGTAGCAACCATGAAATGCAAGAGTAAGGACAAGACATCCCGAACACTCCACTGTGGACACCAACACTAGGCCTAGAAAGGCAAAAGAATTGACATCTATTGATGACTTTAGGGTCGATATATCCCTAGTCGCTACAAACTACAATGTATATCTATCGAGGTAACCCAAGGGTTTTCCCACGTTAGGAGTTTCAATACGGAGACCCCTGGTCACCCACTCCTAACATGCAATCACTCACACAACTTGCCAATTAGAATTAATATATTTTTTGGATCAGTATTGATCAAGGTAGTATGAATGCACCCATCTCCCGGTATCTCGAGCCTACGAGGTTGTTAAACTAACAATCCCAAGATTTGGTTCCACCGGACGTGCCAATTAATGTGCCTAGGACTCGATCCAAGCACAATTTCGATCCCTTAGCCCTGATCTGCAAGAAAAACAAGCCTCAGAGAGTTCCGGGGAGAAGCACTCTAATGCCAAAGTCAGACTTGCCTCCCAAGTAAATGAATTGTGAAAATGAATAAAATAAGTGACATACCTTTGTATTTATACTTACTAAACACTACTAGTGATTTTCTATAACTCAAATTCTTCTCTATTTTCCATTATGACCCAAGGTTGACCCATCGACTAAATGGTCTTATTTGACTATTCTGACCTTTTGATTTTACCTAAGGGATTGGGCTTCTTAGCCCAACGGGAATTGGTCTAACGTATCATCAAGAATGAAGGGAAGCAATTCCGGATGGAGAAAAATATCAAATTAATTTCAAATAGGAATTCTAACATGCGTCACTCAATCCAAAGCCCACTGGGATAACGAATCAAACACTTCCAGTGCAAAATATGAGTCACAAACACTGGCTAACTTCTAAGCGACTACCAATCTCCATAATCGCATATGACATAAGCGTAAATCAAGCATACATCTGCATTTTATAGCCTAGCACGATATTAAACTATGCATAGAATTATGGATGCATCATAAAACATGTCATGTCATAAATTATATATAAATGGAAACTACAAATCATATACATATATTCATAGAACATAGAAAATTGGGTAATCTAGAGTCTCAAAAAATCATAAATCATGCCATGAATACAAAAAAATACCCCAAGATAATAACTACTCTAGAGACAGTACACCCAAAAAAATCATTGGATTCAATGTCAAAAGACTAGAACTAGAGAAATAAATGAAGAAAAGAGAAAACCTCCACTCTTCCTACATACTACTAAGAATAACAATAATAACCAAACTTTTACTTGTTAAACCCTAGAAGACTAAGGCTAGTATGTATAGTAGATGAGGGAGAAAATCCTCGCAGGCACGCCTCGTGCCATAGTGCACATGTCGGCCACCACGTCTCGCGCAAAGGGGAAAGAGGCATGGATTGGAGGGCATTTCTCGCCCTTTTATGGTGCAGACCATGCCAAAGTGCACGACCTATCGTCTGGAGCATCTTTACTTGGCTTTTGATGGCACATAGCCCGTCCTCTGGCCTTTATTTTTCTTCATCTTCTAAGCACGGGTCTTGTCAGATGACATGACCTATATCCCTGGCCTCGTTCCCTTGGAACGACCTATAGCACGGGTTGTGCCAAGTTACACAACCTATGTCATCCTTTTACTTTTCCGGAACTTGCTCCTTTCTTTGCCACAACTATCTACTACCACGTTTAGACTCATGGCCTTAAATCTTATACCATCCTTGCAAATGACCTTCTAATATTATTCATAGTGCCTACGAGAGAGATCTACAAATGAAGTTCACAAATAGAATCTAGATGCTTGTAAGGACCAAAAATCCATCAGGCCTGACACATGCTACAAAATAAGTATTTACATACGAAAAAAAAGGTCATATAAACCCCTTATGGTGTAAACTGCCTAAATCTATAAAGTTACCAATAAAAAGACAATAAAAGAAATGTTAAATATTTTGGAAAATACATGCATTTGACGTCTCATTACAACGCCAAGGTATGGTAACGGCTGCGTCAGTTGGGTGTATATGAGGCTTCAAGTGTGAATATCTGCACCTCATGCATATTCTTAATGATGAGTGTAGATTGGTGTGGTCCTATGAACTTTAGCCAGGGTGGGAGGTACCCTTTCTTGTAAAGGATTTTTGTTAAAGTAACTGTATAACGGGGACTTGAGCTTGATTTTTCTCACCTTGGTTTTGTCTGTAGGTAGGAGACCGTGTTCTAGGTATTGTATGGTGGGTCCCATCAACCCAGACCATCAACCAGTATTTGAGGTACCATTGTGATTTTCGTGCTGCGATTTGGGATTAACTCGACAATGATATTTATATTTTTGGAGAGACATATATCCTAAGGTTGCTAGCTTGCTTAATGCACTTGCTTTTGGGTTTTATGAGCACTAACATGCGTGATCTTAAAATAATCGAACTGACAGATGAGTTGCCTTATTTTGTTTTGATCAGTTGTCTCTCTTTGATAATGTAGTCTCCTAATACTTGTTGGATGGCCACATGTGAGTCGTTATGTATATGAACGCCCCGTATGTCCATTATTATTGCTAGGTCAAGTCCTCCAATTAGTGCCTCATATTGTGATTTTTTGGTGGTGAGGGGAAATTGAAAGCGGAATGCGTATTTGTGTTTATCCCCCCATGTATTGATAAGTAGAAGGCCTGTTCCACATACCTCTTTTGAGGAGGCTCCATTGATGAAAGTGTCCAAGCATTTTGGTTGATCTTCTCCTTTACTTTTGTTAGACTTGACGTTGCTTGGTCTAGGTTTACCAAGTTTGGGTGTTGTTCTTCCGGAGTGTCTGCTAAGAAGTTTGCCACCAGTTGACCTTTGATGGGTGTTCTTGTGTGGAATGTAACTTTGTGTTCTCCTCTATTTAATTGGTTTGTTAGTGTATACCATGATCTTGTAATCTTAGAAGTAAGATCAGAGTCTTCTAGCCGAGTGGATGAGTGTGAGGATAAATTTTTCCATTGCTGAGTATCTCTTTTTTGTACATTGGAGACTTCAGCTGATATGGTAAACGAACATATGGAGGTTGGGTTCTTATCACACGAGGACAGAGCTGACAACATGCGCTAAAAATTCTACGTATAGATACAAGGTTTCACCTAGCTAGAGGCTAATAGCAGCGGTAAGTGTTGCAGCTCATATTTGGGTTTGTCATATACTTTGTGGCATTTCTCTATCCAGGAACACTTGGATGCTTTCCTTAGAACGTCAAAGAATGCCATGTGTTTTTTCTTGCTTTCAAGACAAAGCAATTAAGCGCGGCTAAGGAGCGGAGCCGGTAAGTATTTGAATATCTTTGACCAATATGGGTGTAGGGGAGTAGAGATTTTATGGCCTATACTTTTTCATAGTTGGCCTCGATACCCTTATATGATACTTTGAATTCGAGTAATTTTCTGCTCCTGCTCCGATAGTGCACTTTTAGGGTTTAATATCATTTTGATTAATTGGAGTGTGATGAACACTTCTTCCAGGTCTTGCAAGAATTTTTTTGAGAGTTATGCTTTTCATGACCATATCATCCATATAGATTTCTTTGTTGCATCCTACTTGGTGGGAACATGCCTTGCAACTGCCCACTATAGGTGTCACCTGCATTCTTCGGTCTGAAAGGTATATTACCATAATAAAATGCTCTAATACTTATTTTGACTGATGTTTTCTCTGCATCTTCTGAGGTTATTTGGATCTAGTGGTACCCTTTGTGAGCGTCAAGAAAGGCCATGGCTTCGTATCCTGAGATTGCTTCGACTAGATGGTCGATCTTCGGTAGGGTTCAGATAGTATTTGTTGAGGTCTGTGTATAAATACACATCCGCCATCATCCATCCTCTTTTCTTAACATAACTCTATTGGCTAACCATATTGGATGTATAACTTCTCTTAGTATGCCAGATTGTACAAGGGTGCTGGCCTTATTCCCTATGGCTTCCTGTCTGTCTTGGGCAAAGATTCTTTATTTCTGTCTGACCGACTTGATCGAGGGGTCTATGTTTAGATGGTGTGTTGCGATAAAGGGGTCTAGTCCTCATTGGGCTAGGTTCCCTGAACAAATCCTTGTGGTTCTTCCATATTTCTCCCTTGGATACAGTCAAAGGTGTTTCGGGAAAAGGTAAGTTGTCTATGGTTGGTTCTCTCCCTCTTGTGAGTGCGGTACCTCTCCCTTTTTATCGTTTCTTTTCTCTGATGCTTTTCTGGCTCTTTTTTCTCCTTGCCCATTCTCCAGATTTATTTGTTTGCTTCTTCCACATGGATGAACTTTTTTTACAGCTTTCTGGATTACTCCTGTTGTCAGGTATATTAGTTGTGAGTTTTTTTTTGTAGAATTCTCCCGATCTCATGTCGTTCATGAATGCTCCTAGTGACATTTGATATGTGAGGTCTTTAACTCCCAGGCATTCTGAAATGAAACAATCGTGATATTCTGCGATGCTCTCGGTGCTCCGTTGTGCAATGTTCATCATGTCCACAAATGTCTTTGTGAACTTTTGTTTCTGGTAAAATCTTCCCATGAATTAGTCTGTTAACCGGGTCCAATTTTATATGCTTTTCTTAGGAAGGCTGTCATACCAGATTATCACAATTCTTGCAAGAAAATATGGAAAGTTGTGCATACCAGTTGAATGGGATCATCGCGGAACCTCATGCTGGTCCTATAGGAATGTAAGGATTCCTTCGGGTCGGTTGTTTTAACGTATGCCTTAAGTTGGAATTGGTATCTTGAACCATTTTGACATCGTAAAGTTTTGTAATTCTTCTACTTGAGGGGAGTGTTCAGCCTCGTCCTCGACATAGTAGTTTTTGGCCTTGTGTTTGTTGCAAAGGGGTCATTCGAGCTGCTGCTTCTCTGGCTT
>JAULKK010295434.1:0-12971 GCA_032355705.1 Rubia peregrina
CTACAAGACCGCACAACTCCAAATGCATCTTTTTGTGATAAGAATGCACCTGCCCCCTAGCACGACCCGGGTGATCTAATTTACTAGTAGCTTCGGTAATTATGTCAATTTTACCCGTCAGAACAAACTTCCCTTCAATTTGATCCTGCTTCAATTTAGCCTACATGCATAATATGATTGAAACATTTATAACTAATAAATGTTGAAGCAAGGAAATGGTTGTTATTTAGAATAATAAATAATCAAGTAAGGCTTACCATCCGTTCCTCAAGTTGATTTTTCGATGATTTATCCTTGTTTTGATGGCTCTTTAGGAATAGATCACACCTCTCGATCTCTTCCACATAGATTTCCGTGACCATTTTTCTTGTCTCCTCCTCGGTCAACCCCCCTCAATTGAAAGTTTAATTTGAGGGCCGCCGAACCATAACCCTCATGACTCTTCTGATGTGGATATTCATTCTTCTTGGCATTTTTCCTCTTTTCTTCCCTTGTACCCTAGGTTACGAATTTATAGAGATGTGACCACCAAACAAAAAGTTAACTAAATATACACAAACTTTTATAAAAGGGGACTTATATTTTCTTCATTTTCCAAGGTCCTCCTCTTTTGTATCTCCCAACTTTCCCGTTGAATGTGTGTATAAGTTATCCATAGAAATTATCCTTTCCTATAAGAGAATATGTAATCCCTAGACAATGTGTGCTTCTACTCTCTCCAACTCTTTGATAATATGCACATCTCCGTTTTCCTTACGACCTCCATGTCAAAAACATCGATTTCAAAGGGTCTCTATTTTGAATTAATAAAGTACATAATGTCAAAAATGATAAGATAATATCAGGATACAATTAATCTAATTTTGTGTGGATCAAAATAATTTGAACAAGGTTACCTTGCACTCCATCCAAAGGATGTCTTCGTAATACTTTGGGACCTTATGCCAATTATCTTACTTTAGTTTTACCTACCTCCCCAACCCAACTAGAATACTTAGCACGTTCCTCCGACACACATTTACCCAAATTGTTAAAAACTAAAAACGTCAACTCTTTCCTAGAAATTCTCCGCTCTAATTTCCTACAATAAATTTTTGTTATTCCTACCTCAACCGGCCCCTCCCCTTCATCATCCTCATTTCCAACCGAGTCATCATTTCCTTCTTCTGTAGGTGGGACTTTATCCCATATCCTTTTTTGAGACATTTTACTACCTAAAATAATGTATAACAATAAGTAATTATTTTGTGAACCAAGCAAAACACTACATGAAATTCATAAACCCTAGCACAAGATAATACATATAACAATTTCAATTTCACAAATTTGTGCATCGCCTAAACCCTATGAAATTAGAAGAAGAGATGCTAGAATAATAAATGAAATCATATGAGATTGATGCTTACCTTTTCATGTCTTCAAATGGATTTTAACTTGAAATGGTGTGAATCACACACTAACTAGGAACACAAACCCTAGCCCCATCTCTTAATAAATGTTATTAAATTTTGCAAAATCAAGAAATATGTTGAGTGTATTAGCTAGGGTTTCCCTAGAGTTGGAAGAAAATTTTGGAAAATGTGGGATCTATGGATTGAGAGTGATGGATGAAGGGGAGGGGAAGAGGATTTTGGGGAGGAAAAAAGAGAGGGAATTCAAGCCTATAATGTTAGTATTAATGGGTTTTTGAAATATATTTAATGCCTCCCATTTCCATTGGCTCGTACAAACAGTTCTGAGCTCGGAACTGACCTGTGAGAGTCTTCCAGATGCAAAACACTATATTGAGCATTGAAAGAGGATAAGACTCAGTCCTGGACTCGGAACTCAGTTTTAGTGTTTATATATATAACCATCGATTAGAAATCAGGAATCCCAGCTCAAACCCTAAATTTGAAATTTCCAATCAAATTTCCACACAAATATGTTAACACGGTAGCAATGGGAAGGTGTCATTGAGATAGGACGGGTTTACAAGCATGAACAAGGTCTCATGAACTGTCGTTGAGATTGGGTAGTCATAAAAATTCTTCAACGACCGAGCCGAATAGAGGTACATTAATTTCCTTTTACGTAAGTGTATCAATCCTAAAGTTATGCTTAATTTGGAAATTGGACCGTTGTGATTGAAATATTTTCTTGAACTTTTTGAAAAATATTAGTTCGATAAGTTTTTTGAAATTAGCCGAACCTGTGTACCATGACGAGGTTATTCAGTTTTACGAAAACCTAGGCCAGAGTAGTAACAACAGTGACATGAATATGGTTAACGGTGTCCTGATCCCTGTGAATAAATTCACGATCAATGAGGTCCTTGGTTTTAGCTACAGTAACCCAACCATAATTGTTTGCCTAAACATGTTCAGGAGCCTTTAGAAATTTTCCACCAACATTGGGCGGGTGTTACTGGGTACACGCCACTATGACCCATGGTTATGGCTCAAAAATATTTCTATAGGGATGGTTCAACATCGGGTCAGACTGAAAAGTACAACGTAAGTGTCTAAATATAGAACATGGGATTGTGTACGAGCGGATATACATGAACATACTGCCGTCTGGGGGTCATGCTTGCGAGCTGACCATAGGAAATCTTATGATATTTTACTACGACATGGAATGAGTTACGATAAACCCTCGATATACAATATTGAATTACATGCAGAAGACCGCGACTAGGAAGAAGAAGGATCTCCCCTATGGGGGATTGATCATGGAGATGCTAAGAAAATGGGGAGGCGTGCCTCAAGATAGAGCTATGCGTATTATGACTCATCTTGGTTTGAGCACAAGAACTTGTGTTTGGGGTTTGATAGAAAATAAAAGAAAAGTTTCGTCCCCGGGGAGAAGTCTAAGAAAGCCAAGAGAGCTAGGGATTTATTGATGCAAAGGACCGAGGCCTCTTATTCTCGTGACTTCTAATTTGAATATAAGTGTATATTTTTGTTTAGCTTTTTTGTGCATAATTTATAATTTATGTTGTTTTAGGTGTCGGTAGTTCTTTGGATGGTGGCATGAAGATGACAACTAACAGATAAATGGTGTGTCTATGCACGGACATCAATGCAGCGAATGCAGAGGTGGCAGTGGCGGAAACTAGTCATGCCAAATGTGTCGCTTTGTATGGCCTGCATATCGACCCCGTATATACTGAGAACATGCCAAACTTTAAGCCAGTTTTCTTCGACGACAAAGAGGAAGAGCAGGGGGAGGGGGAGGATAATGAAGACGAAGAGGAGTGCAACGAAGACGAAGAGGCAGAAGAAGAGGCAGGGGAGGTGAAGACTGGCCCGAAATTGACGACAAGTTTGTTGATGAAGATGATGAACCATGAAACTTTGATTGTGTATTTCTGAACATGAATTATGAATTTTAAGGGTTTTTGAACATGAATTTGGATTTAAGGTTTTTTGAATTCTTAAGATAAGTTGTTGAATTTTTAGATAATGTTTACTTATTTAGAGTACTATCTAATTGAAGTAAAATATTAGGTATGGTATTTGATTGGAAAATTGTAATCCCCGACCTTGTTTAGACATTTTTGACAAATTTGCAATCATATTGAATAGACGGTATGCCATTTAAATAAGGGCATTCATTCTTCTTTAAAATGACCTTATAATCCGAACAAGTTTTGGACTCAGAAAGAAGTCTGAGCTTTTCAAATATGCTTCAGACCAAGTTCCTCACTCGGAACATGGTCTAAGAGAAAATCAGAAGGGCCGATTATATTAGTTACGAGCTCGGAAGTTATAGTTTCGATCTTTTTGGACATTTCCATTCCCTTGCTATCCAAAAATGTGTCCATTTTCCTTGCATTTATCAGTTCCTCAATAAGAACTCTAATTTGTCCCTTCAAAAATAAACCCAGACATGGTTCGGGATGTGGAACTGTACTTCAGATCCACCTTAGTAAGAGCAGAGTCACTCACGAGCTTAGAACTACCCCCCACTATATAAAAAAATGCGATTATGAAACACAAAATTCCCAAATCACAAACCCTAGTCACTTCTTCCAGAGCCGAAACGACGATTTCCATCATATTCAAACAACCTTCTTGAGAGGGAAGCCTAATCAACAATGTCCCAATCCAAAGTCGGACCTGGCAACAGAAGTGGGTCAAATACCCGATCAAGAAATTCTCGTTCTTCTAATCCTAGGTATGAAATAGCTAGGTTCTATTCACTTCCTTTAATAACATAGATTGCTATATCATTTATCTAAATTACTAAATTTCTATATCATTGATCTAAATTTGTATCATAACATAGGTTTAGCCGACTCAGTAATGTTTTTCCGAGCAATATGTTATCCGACTATTGACTTTGAATGAAACGCCATATTTTGATGAAGTTTGTCAATTTTATAGAAATTTTTGTAAGATTAAGGGTGGGCTTTACAAAACTAGGGTTAATGGGGTTGACATTGATATAAGTCTGTGGGAAATTAACTGCTTCATAGAATTCCCTTATAAGAGTGCGGATGATGTTTATCCCTTGCCCTTAATGGTCCTTTAGATTATGTGTATCATATAGATAAATGGCCTCTACATACCGACTATCCGAATGTTGGTCCATTTGAGTGTAGTGTTAGATATTTTCAGATAAATGCACATGATCTAGGGAGGTCAGAGTCCTTTAAACTAGACCACCTTAGTATCGATCAAAGAATTGTGTATGAGATGATAGTTAGGGCTATATTACCTGTAAAAGAGTACCTCACAGAACCAACATATAACACTCTTATGATGTTCTATTACATTATTGAGGGTAGAAAAATCAACCCCAGGTCTGTAATTTTTAAACATATGATGTCGATTGTGACTTTGAAAAAGGTAATCAAAAGTCTCCCCTATGGGAGTTTGATTACTTTGATTTTGAATAGCGCACCAGGGATGGATTCCATGGTGAGAAGAAGCCCGTCAAGTGGTTTGACAAGCAATATTTCTTAAAGAAGAAGTGGGTCCTCATAGACCAAAAATGGTGCCAAAAAATGGTAATGCAAGTGACCAAAACAAGAGGCTGCTGAAGAAGGTAAAATGTTTTTTTTAAAAAATACTTGTTCATTGAAGTGCTTTTTATCTGAATTTTTCTTATTTTTAATACCAAGAAATCGGACTCGATGTTCACCAAAGGATTTAAAACGTGCTACAAATGGACGAGGAATGAGATTTGCCAACTAGGGGAGGTGTTTGGAAGTTAGAGAGTTGTCAACGTGCATTTGAACATCAATTTCCATCCACCTCGAGGTCCCGCTCATCGAGAGCATCTTCAATGTGACTTATTTATAATGGCTAACTTTTTTGGAGAGGTTTCTAGAACGATTAAACAATATTTATTCAACGTGATTTAATAACATTTGATGTGTATGAAGTTTTTGAATTTTCTATTACCTATATATGAAGTTGCTTTGATAACTTTTTATTGTATTATATATCCCTATCATTACCTTGTTAGTGTTGTAAGGTTGTGATGAGATGATTATACCGGCGAAAAAAAACATAGAAATTAAATTTACCATTTCCTAAGAGGATCTTCTGCACTCGGAAGGAACTCCGGACCAAATGACCAATAACACAAAGAAGCAACAAAATGCCACTATCTTACCTTTCTGTCCCCCATTGTTTGCTTCTCCTTCGTAGCCCCTGTTTTCTTCTTAATCTTACCTCGAACATCAACCCAAATACCTTCCTAATGACACGCGTGACCTAAATAAGAAGACAATGTTGAGCCGTCCTCTTAGAACACAATGTCATCATAGTTGCTCCCCATCGCATAATTTTGCCCAAAACCAACCAAATCTTCAAGTTCAAATTCATGAAGGAACGCTCTTTTCCCTTGAACAACAATTTCCCATCTAGGGTCTACGGGCTCTGACATAGAAAACTTGATGGGCTTGTGCGGTTAATATGAACGGATTATCGCTCCAACCAATCCGACTTCTATCCATAAATGTGAATATCATTGGCTCAGTTCTTTGACCACCATGTACATCTACCCATTGACATTTAAATACGGGTACTTGTAAATTCACATAATCAAGCTCCCAAATTTCTAAAATTGTCCCAAAATAACTAGTGTTAGCGTACATGAGATTGGTATCACGACCACCTCCAACATGTAATGCCTATAAGACGAGGGTGACACCACTGTTCTGCGACACACCCTTATCATCCACCGATTTAGGGTAAAAAATAAAATCATTTATGTATACCACCCATAGGAAAGCATTGTACCAATGGATACAGAATCATTTTCGCTGCATATGATCTATTGGGCATATGATTACCCTCAGGAAGTAATTCCCTAATTAATTCAAGTGTCTCCGTCATCCCTTTATCAGTCCACCCAAATTTGACCTTCAAGTTTATAATTTTCAAAGGAGCATTCAAAATCGAATGTGTGGAGCCATTATACATTAACGTCCTTTTGTCATTATGTAAAGCTTCTAGAGACTATGGTTTCCCGTGAAACTCTCTAGTAACATCCTCTACCATCTCATCAAATACATCATCACCGGATAAATCACCATCTCCATTTCTATTCACATCTTCAAATCTCCATACCTTTCAGTGTCACACCCAACTAGTGTAACTAGTATCAAACCCACGGGTAATTAGATGTTCACACAACTACTTTCTCCCCAAAAATGCATCATTTTTTCAATCTCTACTTAGGCATCGTGCACGCACAAAACCATTTTTTATTCATGTTCAAATGCAACAAAATTAAAAGATTCAATTAAAGGAATGTAGTCAGGCTAATTCCCACGATTGTTACTGATGAGTTCACTATGATCCATTACAAACATTGTACATGTAAATGTCATAAATTAGCGGAATCCAACAAATGAGCACAACACCTTCCTAAACCTTCCCCTTTCATACAACACATTACCCTACACCCTACATACCACATATAACATAACCCATAAATTCAATACAATTCTACTATATGTTATAATTAACATGTAATGAACCAATGAATGCCACACATACCTTCCCCAATTAGTTCATCAACAAGCACCAATTAGTGGTTTGTTTCCAACACATTTATTTTCCCAAATGAAAAATCCGTTTATAATTCAGCTAAAAGTTGACCTAACACATTAGTTCCGAACTCGAAACTGATACAGTTGTCAAACCTTAAGTTAAGACACGGTTCTGAGTTCGAAACTAACCCAAGAATGAGTTCCATTATAGGAACTTCATTCGTCCCTTCATTGATGGTTTAACAGGCATTTCCGAGTCCGGAACAACCGTCGGATCCAATGTCTCAAACTTGAAACTTCGGGGAAACAAGACACAAAGACATAACCGCCATTGAAAACTATCAAATAAAGATGACTATTAAAGAACCGCCTTTAAGAGTGAAATTTAAAGGTAATTCACATCAAACCGCCTTCCACAAATTTAGAACCGCCTTCTAAATTAGTGGGGGTCCGGTTGAAGGTAGTTCCGATGTTTGAACGTCTTAGCAAAGGCAGCTCTTCAAAAATCTAGCGGAATCGCCTTTGAAGTGGTGTCCTTAATGGCCATCCTCCACTAGTGTAACGTACTGTACTAGTTTCCTCATGGGTTATGATTTTGGGAAAGGGTTTAGGATGCTTATAATGTTAGTAATTTAGCCATGTTTGGAAAATGGCTTTTATCTATTAAATATTTAGTTGATTTATATACACGATTAACTAATTGTTTAGGTTAAACTTTGTAAATTATGATTGTAAATGAAGGTCCGATGTGAGTTGTTTTATAAGAAACATAACAAGTCACTCACTTTGAACAGCTTTCCATCACACGGTTCATTAACTTAATATTTTATTGGAACCGATTAGGCTTAGTGAAAATAGACTAATATGATTCGTTTACAATGTTAATATTCCCAACTTTAGGCTAAAACTATTAGCCTAAAGTTAGGCTAAAGTTATAGATTTTATAATCCTAACCTTAAACTAAAACAGTTTTGGCCTATCTACTTTAAAATATAGGGATAAATACATTTATAACTCTAACTTTAGCTTAAAAGTGCCAATATAACCCTGCAATATCAGAATGTGTCAATTTAGGCGTAAAGAATTATTGTATATGCCAATATAACCCTAACTTTCAAAAATATTTGTGCCAATATAACCAAACTCCCTAATTCCGGCATTGACCAAATGAATTCAGGCATGACTATAAAATGAAATGACAAAATACCCTTATAACAAACCTATATTTCTTTCTTCAAACCCTAATGCGGCCTTTAGGCTGCTGCTGCAAAGCTCCACTGATGTTGCTGCCAAGCTCCGTCGTTTCTGCTTCCAAGCTTTTCTGCTTCTGCCACCAAGCTCCGCCGATGTGCTCCCTCCCGCTGCCACTCTCCCTTCTTCCTGTAACCCTCACTCTTTCGTGAGCGCCGCCCGGCTCCACTAAGCCCTCCTCCTCCCAGGCGCTGCGACCTCCTCCTCCCTCTACCCACCGCTTTCACTGTTAGAAACCCTAGCGCATTCTCCCTCTCCTCACAATCACAACCCAAAGCCTTCTCACACCCTAGTGCCTCCTCCCAAACACTAAAACCATCGCACAAACACCACACGCAGAGAGAGACAATGGGCATCCGGAGAGGCGAGTAGAGAGAGATAGGCTTTAAGTGCCTCTGAGAGGTGGGGGAGAGGAACGAGGAGAAGAGCGGCGGCGATGAGGCTGTGAGGAGGGTGGCCGGAGGGATTTAATGGTGGGTGGAAAGGAGTGAGATGGATTGAAAGGGGAGCAGGGTGATGACTTGGTAGTTGTCCGAGGAGACTAGAGAAGAGGACGTGGTAGTTGCTACGGGAGGTGATTTGAGAAATCTGACGGTGGAGCAAAAGGGTTTTCTTTTTTCCCTTTTTTATTTTTTAATTCAAGGATAAAATCATCTGTTAACCAAAATCAGGCCAAATAAATGTTGACTAAAAAGTCAATGGAGTCATAGGTTATTTTGACACTTTCTGAGATTGCAGGGTTATTAATACTTTTAATCTAAAGCCGGGGTTATTTTAGCACTTAACTCTAAAATATATTATGATATAATAGTATTTTATATTAACTAAAATATATTTATGAGTCCTAACATTTATTTAATTATAATGTAGAATTTGAAGGTGAGTGAACTTAAGATGAGAGTGATATTTTAATTTAAAATATATAGAAGGGTAAAATACAAAAATGATTCTAAGTTTTTTTTAAAGTGTTGATATAATTTCGAGTTCTTTGAAAGTACTAGAACAACGCTTATTATTTTGAATTTTACCATTATGCCTAACAAACCCAAGTCCGATGTTGTCTGGCCAATTCCAGCGTTGACCATCTCATAAATGACCAAAATAACACTACTTAGTTTTTTAAGAAATGGATGATTTTACCCTCATGAAACTTGCTCCACCGTCAAAACAACAAGAATTATGGTATTAACACTTATTTTAAAATTTTGGGTTGTATAAGGAATTTTTAAACAATAATAGCAACAAACCCTTTCTTCTTCACGAAAACATCCTGCAAATTCGTCACAAGCCCTTTTTAAAATATAAATAATAGCATTAATGAACATTAGGAATTACGTAAAATGATTGATATCGTGTACAACCTCTACAAAAACACCAAACACAGCAAAAATATGTTTCTAACTACCTTAAAATGCCACAATATAATTATACAATATGGGCTTCCTAAACCCTAGTCACGATGACCACATATTAAATCTTCTAAATATTCAATCTAAATGTGAATCTCACAAATACTTCGGCGACAAAAAACAGCACATACCTTGAAGCATGCTTCTATAGAGTATGTGATTCTAGTCTAGCAAGTGAATAAGAGTGGTGATGACGGCGACTGCAGAAGAGCAGGAGGAGGGGAGATTGTTGAAGGATACTTTAACCTTCTCAAAGGTTGATGCGATGGTGGTAGCGACACTGCTAAGGTTTGAAACTGGAAAATGGAGGGTTCCTTGAAATACGAAAAGAAAATGGAGGGTTTCTTTGAGTTTGAATACCTAGCAATTGAGAAGGGGAATGTGCGCCATAAATTTGTCGTTTAATGTCCGAAATTTTGAGGATAATAGGGAGGCCAGGGTGAAACAAGGAGGCAGATGTGAGGGTGACCGTTGTGGTGGACATGGGAGGAGGGGTAGATGGAAATGAATCGAGAGTGAGGCGTTTGTAGAAGGATGAACGAAGGAGCGGACCAAAAAGATAGAACATGTTTGGGAATGGGAACGATGAGATTATATTTTAGGGTTAGAATATAATGGAATGTGCAAGGAGCAAATTAGGCATTTCACATTTTACATATTTTTTTAAAATCAGTAGGGCAAAGCAGACATTTTACTTTTTGCTTATTTTTTTTAATAAGAAGGATATTTCACTCATCTCTATCATTTTCAACTAAAATTGGGGAATTTCTGATCATTTTGATATTTTTCAGACAAGTTCAAACTTATTTTAACACTAGATTATTTTAACACTTAAAACAAATATAGATTCATTTCGTATTTTTATATATTTATCCATTGATGAATCTAAATTTTTTGATCCCATACTCGATTCATTGAGTTGGAATTTTAGCGGTGGGGTCGATCCAATACCCGTGGCTATCTGTACCCCTCACGTCTCTGCACAAGTAAGACTCGAAACATTCTAGAAAGATACGGACGGGAAAAGATGGCCGGGGTGTCGCTCAGGTGTGGCGACTGTGGAATCCTGCTGCGAACAAAGTTTGAAGCTGAAGAGCATGCGGAGCTCACCAGACACGCCAATTTCGAAGAGTCCACTGAGCCCGTTCTGAGCCTCATCTGTTCCTCTTGCGGCAAAACTTGCCGCTCCCAAACGGTACAATCCTCGTGAATCTAATCTTCAACTTCTTTCGTTTCGTGCACTTTGTAACCGTCAAAATATAGTTAGTGATACTGTTCGAAATAGTTAGGTAGAGGCTTCATGATCGCGGAAATGCTAGATTTAGGTCGTAATGTACGTCATACTTGCCGGCGTAGTCAATCGTCTTTTGTTTTGGTTTTTAATTTCTTTCCTTCGTCAATTAGATCTGGATATGTACATTGCAGCTCTTTTGTATAGTTTGTGATACTGGTTGAATTTGTTAGGTTGGGGTTTTATGGTCACTTAGGTACAGATTTTAGTGCGTACTCAACTGTTGATGATTTAGTGTTGTTCTCCATGCTATTGAATTTACATACATTAGATCTGGAGATATATTTCGACATATTACTATTTCTTTTGATTTTTTTTAATGAAATTTGGATTCGTTGAATAGGAGAGGGATTTGCATGAGAAAAGGACAGGACACAATGACTTTGCGGATAAGACATTGGAAGCGATAGTGCCAATAAATTTGGAGACTCCATCAGTTAAGGATGACGTCAAAATGGAGGAAGCTGGAGAAGGTACTTAGATTATCATTTGCAGTTTTGCAAGGTGATTAGTGTTTATACTTCACGGCAATGAATATTCGGGCTTCCTATTGTAATTTAGTTGTTAAACCTGATGGTAAGAAGCTATTTCTGTAGTTTGCATGTATGGAAGTTAAACCTGATAAATTGGTTAAGTTTTATGATAAAAATAAAAGGATATACATATTATGTATATAAGCTTCTGTGACCGAAAATATCCAGACACCTTTCGATTACGTCTGACTTGGGGCAGTTAGTCTAATTAACTATTTTCTTAGGTGCCTGCTATGGTAAATCACATGAGAGCAGACTTCGTTTGACCAGTACATTCCCGATTCTATGTTTCTTGTGCATTCTGCTCATGCTCTTTCCTCTCTTAGAAATGGTTGTTCCTGAGGTTGATAAAAATCTGGTTCAAGAGCTCGAGGCTATGGGATTTTCTGCAGCAAAGGCCATACGAGCACTTCACTACTCTGGTGAGGACTGTGATATTTATGTTGGAATTTCATTATGTTTTTGGTACATAATTAGCTCCAATTTTCTTGCTATCATGAACTAGTGGTGAGCAACTTTCTTAAAGTTTTGGTTAAGAACTCTACTACTGCTGCATTCTCCATTTTTGACAGTGAACCTGTTCACATATTATGCATCCCTTGACATCTGAATTCTATCGAATCATTAATAATAATGATTTTGACCTATTATTTGCATGCTATGGCTTAATTTCTGCTCAGGTTTTCACATATTATGCATCCCTTGACATCTGAATTCTATCGAATCATTAATAATAATGATTATGACCTATTATTTGCATGCTATGGCTTAATTTCTGCTCAGGTTTTCACTGTGGGTGCTTCAGATTGTTAGGAGGTCTATTGCATTAAAGATATACGTCACTGTATGTATTTATTATGACGTGGTTAGGAGTGAACTTAGTGAAGAGATAGTTGTGTAATTTGAGTCATCTGGTTCCATTCCATAGTCAAACAGTAAATCTCATAGTTTGTTGAATAGGTCTTTAATAGCCTTATTCATGACTCTTAATTTATCACTCGTGTGCCTTATCTCTAATTGTGTATATCTTTACTAAATATTTTTCTTACTGTTTTAAAATGCTCTTTATTATGGTTTAAACCATATACATGAAATGCCAATATTGAGGATGCAGTGAACTGGGTAGTTGATCATGAGAAAGATCCAGATATTGAGGAAATGCCACTAGTAAGATCTCTTTCATTTCTAAACAGGCCATTTAGTAGAATACATAGAAGAGCGATTTGCAGCTTATGACATGACATTACGTGCTACTCTACGCCTTTTGGAAATAATGAAAAATTTAGATGCTGAAGGCATGATGTACTAATGATGAAACTGTTACGGAGTCTTTGACTTCACAGAATGTAAGGAATTGAACTTTTAGATGACTGTTATGGTTCATTGGTTGCATAACTTGCATATAAATACTGTCGCTGCCAAACTCTGTTTCTGGTTATTAAGCATAAAGTTTGGAAGTTATTGTGTGCTCATATGTTCTGTGAAGTAACTTTGGC
>JAULKK010295445.1:0-12969 GCA_032355705.1 Rubia peregrina
TCTTCCAACAAAAAAATAACAAAAGAGATGTTAAATGCTTTGGAGAATTCACGCATTTGACGTCTCATCAGTAACATCTCCTCGACTATCTCCTAAACTTGAGGAAATAGCTAAGGACTCGACATTGGCTAGGTATGGACATTCACTCTCCATGATAAGAAAAACGCGTAGAGGTGAGGATGGCACTTTGTGGAGACCTCTCCACAAGGATGTCATCATTGGTGGAGTTGCCAATGGAGACAATGGAAACTCAACGGTAGGTTATTTTTAATTGAAATGCATGGAAAAAAATAACGAAAATAAAAATACGATGCTCTTTCTTGCTTTGCTTTGACATTTCTTGGTAGATATATTTTGAATGTTTTTTGTGTGACAAAGGATCTTGGAGTAAAAACATTTTTGATTATCAAATTTAAGATCGAGTCTCGTGTTTTGTAGTTTAAGGGAGATAGGACTTGTTGGGTGAAAAAAAATCGGAAAAAGGGAGGCACAAGGGAAGCACAGCTGTGTAAACTGACCAAACTCGTGTTAGAGCCCCCCAACACGAGGCAACCACGTGTCAGACCTAGTCAACACGAGGTTTCATGTTGCACGCTTGTACCACTACCTCGTGTTATGCTGAAGGTGTAGCAAAAATGTAGATTTTTTAAAATTGATTTTTTTTAGCCAAAACGTGCATATTTTGCCCATTAATTCGGCAAATCATTTATTCCCTAGGATTGTTAATGTAAATAGTACTATACTAAACATCACCACCACCCTTAGCCATCAATTAAGTGGTACTTTTTCACCTAGAGTTTCTATTTTCATCTATGTCATCCCTATCTTCTTTGTACCTCCCACCTGAACCACCCTCTTTAGAGGAGCATGAATTGCTGAAAAATAAGAGTCCATAGTACATTCCTCTATCCATAGGAATCATTTAACCCATTAAAGTCCCTCAATAACACTTCCTTTCACTTCACTTTGGAGAAATTCAAAATTTTGGAGCTTTTCTCTCAAAAATTAGCATTTTTGCTTCTTATTGTGTGGATTTTTCAGCTCTTAGCTTCAAACTCTCGGTAATCCTTTGAACCTTGCATTAACTTTATTTCTTTAGCATGATTGTGTTGTGATGAGAAGCATGATTTTCGAAATTTTGAGGTGTTTTGGGGAAGTATGTGGTTTATATGAATGATCTTGCATTGAACTAAGTGTGAGGGAAGTGTATGTCCTTGTGCTTTGATAATATGATATTCCTTGTTGTGGTTGTTTAGAAGAAATTATTCTTGATTGCATGATATTCTTGATGAGGTGATATGAATTGCCATGACTGTGTTATTTAGGAAGAATGATTCTTGATTGAATAGCCTTTATGTTGAAATAGCATTGTTTGGAATATCTTGGCTATTTAGAAAGAGTTTTCTTCTTGGATAATACTGTATGCATATCTTTGTATATTATTGCATTACCTTCTTCTTGTTTTGATAGAATGGCTCCAAAAAGGAGTAGGCCGGATAAAGGAACAACTTCCCGGGGTGAGAAGGGGAAGAAGTTGACTGAAGTTGGGAGACAAGAGCCAACGATTTCCATTCCTCCTAACCATGCCTTCGTTGTTGAGGAGTTTATGGGATTGACTAATATTTCCAAGAGTATGGCCCGGAGATAGAGATATCTAAATAGCCCAACGAGGACCATTTTAGATAGCCGAACAGGCATAGTTTCTTGTATAAGTATTCCAAGACTTACATAAGGTGGACTTTGGAATATTGGTGACCTTAGAGCATGCAACGAACAATGATGGGAGGAGGATTATCCATTTCCATTTGGATGACAAGGAGTACACGATGACGTCGATCTTAATCCATCGGCCCTTGCAATATGTTACCCAAAAAATATCGACATCGTACATTCAAAGTGTGTGCTTGACAAACTTATGAATATCCGACGTCGGTCTGCATGAAGGCTATGCGACATCGTTGTGCCATGTATGCAACGTTGTCACACTCGAGCAGATGATTTACATTTTTCCGGTTGAGATTAATGTCGTCTATGTATGACTATATTATGTGTATTTCATTTGGGGAGTGCCCATTTCTAACATAAATTTTGTTTCTTGTGGATTAGTTGTAATGGGACAAAGAGATTTATCAATGGACTTTCAGCATGTAGATGGATGGACTTGTCATTTCACTCGTCGCCTCGGCAGTGTTAATGTCGTACAACGTAAACAATGGAGATTCAATACCAATAATATTTCAACTCCATGTCAATATTATGTATTTTAATAGTTTGTAACATAACTTTGTAATATATGTGATAGGTGTGTGGGTTCTACCATGTGATTCCATTCAGCAATAATTGAACAACAATTGATTGGTGTATGATGTTTAACCATATCATGAGTCATCCAACATTAAATAACATGTAACAGCTAGCGGCTAACGATTGTAAGTATCATCAAATATTAAATGTTAAAATATTTTACGAGAATCGGCATCTCTTTGATAAACAAGTGACGTCGCACACACCGGTACATCGACGACACGTAACCGACATTGCACATATTGGCATCGGTTTAATGTGTGTGAGATCGGCCTTCTAAAATGACGTTGTATTGGTCATAATTCCACGTCAACATGCACAAGACATGAATGTGCCACACCGCGCGACATCGGTTAATAGTTCTTGCGACGTCGCTCTCATTCCAAGAAATGTCGGCCTCAACAAAGTTGCGGCATGGTCTCCCATTATATACCTTCTTGCTACGACCGACGTTGGTCAAAATCTGAGGTAGAAAGTGTAATTTTTACTATGCCAATATTTACCTCAATTTTTTTGGGACCAAAAACCGCGGTAAAATGTCCTGTAGAATCGAGGTAAAAGGTCATGTGTTTCTTGTAGTGAATGTGCCTCAAGGTAAAGCCCAAGCTTAAGTTATTTGACTTCAACCCCTTAGTGTATCACTTGTACTAGTTTAAGCCATCACTAATATAATATAAGGCTAATGTAACACTTTTCTTAAAACACTTATTTAAAATGTTACAATAGTTTATAGAGTGTTACTTCAACATTTGAGAAGTGTTACATAAATATTGAAAAGTGTTACCTAAATTTTAAAAAGTTTGCGTTAGATCTAATGCAATGACCTAACGTAATACTTGTAAAAGTGTTACTGTAGGTGTGATTGTAACGCTTTGAGCCTATTGTGACACTTTTAAAAGTATTACCTTAGGTGATGTTGCATTAGACCTAACGTAACACTTATTAAAATTTAGGTAGCACTTTTCAATATTTATGTAACACTTTTGAAAGGTTTAAGTAACACTTTTTAAGCTATTGTAATATTTTAAATAAGTGTTGTAAGAAAAGTATTACGATAGCTCTAATTTGTAATAGTGCATATAAATTGCTAACTATTAGATAGTAAATATGTAAATATTTAGTTACCTAGATTAGCCAAGTTGTAAATATGGTATAACTCTCTTGTACAATCTAATTATACTGAATGATAATGAATGACCCATTACGGGATTCCACCGGTCCATTTCTTGATGATCCCGGTCTGTACAGAAGTCTGTTTGGAGCTCTTCAGTACCTCACCATCACTTGTCCAGACATTGCTTATGATGTACAGCAGGTTTGTTTATTTATGCATGCCCCACGGGAACCTCATATGTAGCTCATTAAGCCCATTTTAAGGTAAGTTCAGGGTACTATTGATTCCAGACTTCATTTATTCAAGTCTCAGTCTCATATGATCACTGTTTATTCTGTTGCGGATTGGGCTGGCTGTCCGAATTCTAGACGTTCGACTTCTGGCTGTTGTGTTTTTCTTGGCAACAACCTGGTGTGATAAAATATGAACGTCTTTATTATGGTGCATTGATATCACATCAATGACTCACCTCATCAATGATGAGGATTACAATATATAGGGCTACAACAAACCAAAGTCTAACGGGAATAGGATTCTAAGTCTATAAAGAAATTACCATCTATAACTAATTCTATAAGGTAACTACCATCTATAACCTTTACATACATGGCAAAGGACTTATTATTTCCTTATCACCCTCCCTCAAGTTGGAGCATGATGATCAAGAATGCGCAACTTGCGAATAAGATTATGAATTGCTAATCATTAAAAAAATTTAAAATCCTTTCAGTATGAAGGGACAGATTGACAAATCGGGACCGTCAAAGGTACCAAGGTAGTAAGGAGAGTTCATAGATAGACCAAAAGGTACAGATCCCCAAACCCAAATTGTAGTTGCTATCAAGTCAATGCTGGAATAGTATCAAAAGGTTATATTGATTTGGTCAATGCCGGAAAATATCAAGTCAATGCTGGAATAGTATTAAAAGGTTATATTGGCACATTTGATTCAAATATTAGGGTTATAATCACACTTTCAAATTATACATTTATATATATATATATACACTTTTAAAAAAATAATAGGGTTATATTTGTATTTTACCAAGTTACAAAGCAAGACTAATTAACTACAAACCGACCCCTCAAGAAAGACCAGTACTGCGGCCATTAAGATGAATAAATTGGTGATGGTCTTCTTCTTTAATGACGTCCATGGAAGAATGATCATCACTTTCCTTAAATTTACTGAGGTAGAGCTTCAGAGGGCTAACATAATTCTCGAACCCTAACATTGTCATGGCCCATAAAAGATCATCGCAATCGAGGTTCTTCCTCTTTTCCCTGTGGCATTTATCGGATGCTTCACCTGTGATGAAGCTGATGAACTCGAAAACACACTCTTGGACCGTCTCCTTGGCTTCTTTGGATATTTTGGCATTTGCAGGCAGAGATTTCTTCATGATTCTGCAAACGTTTGCTATCGATAGAAACTGATCTTGCTCCTTGTTGCTGTTGGATGCGCCATCGGATAATACTGGACTACCGACGGGGCTGTGCTTATGGCTTTTCTTTCCAGCCATGATGGTGGAAATCCACGGAGCTGATCGATTGAAGATGTTTCTAACAGCTGTTTGGCTTTGATAAGAAAGCTTGTATGTTCGATTTTGAGCCCAAGACTAAGGGGTATATATAAAAAAGCAACAAATAGAATATAGTGGAAGGGCGGCCCCTGGTTTGGAAAGAAAGACAAGATAAGAGAGGTTAAATTGTACTCCCTTTGTCCCAACTTTATTTGAACTGCAATTATTATCATATTTTTTAACAAACATGTTTACGTCACACCCTTAGCTTCAGCCCAAGGATGAAAGAGGAAATTCTCAATGAATTGACACAATATCGAGTAACAGCAAATGAGTTACAGAAGCAAAAGAAGAAGATGAACTCGGAAAAGAGAGAATCCAAAAGAAAGAAGGTTTTGCTAAAGGTTACAGACCGAAAACAATAAATTGCCAAAGATGTTGATCTCTTCCCTTCCTGCTCTCTTATTCTCTCAGATACACGAAATCATTTACCATAGATGGTGAAGTAGAACCAAACACAATGTCATCCACATAGATTTGAGCAATCAAAAACTTAGATGATTTCATGTGCACAAAAAATGTTCGATCTACTCCCCCTCGACGATAACCATTCTTAAGTAGAAAGTTAGTCAGTCGTTCATACCATGATCTAGGTGCTTGTTTCAACCCATATAGTGTCTTCTTAAGTTGATACACCTGGTGCGGAAGATGAGGATCTTCAAACCCTTTAGGTTGATCAACATAAACCTCCTCATTTACCACTCCATTTAAGAAAGTACTCTTCGCATCCATCTGATATAATGTAAAATTTATTGTACAAGCAATAGCAAGCAAGATGTGAATGGATTCTAACCTGGCAACTGGTGCAAAAGTTTCATCAAAGTCAACACCTACAACTTGAGTATATCTTTGTGCCACCAATCTAGCTTTGTTGCGTGTAATCTGTCTGTCAGCATCCGATTTGTTCTTAAAAATCCATTTTGTACCAATGACATCAACACCTTTTGGAAGAGGATTAAGATACCACACATCATTGCATTCAAACTGTTCGAGTTCTTCTTGCATTGCAGAAATCCAGTATTCATCAAGTAATTCTTCCTTGTAATTCTTTGGCTCAATGAGTGATATAAAATATTGCAATCCAGGAAGTTCACGGTAATTCACTCTAGGAATAGATCGAGTTCTTCTTGAGATTTTTTCTGGCATCTCATGTGTTGGAACATACTAACTGGGTGAGGGAAAGTGTGTTCCAACATACTCTTCTGGCTGGCCATCAGCTTGTACGTGTGTTCCAACATACTCAGCTGGCTGTTCTGGCAGAGTGACCTATGTTGGAACATGCTTATCAGCTGGTTCATTGTATTTCTCCTTTGAATCCTGCTTGTCATCTGAATCGTCCACCACAACATTTATTAACTCCATAAGTGTATTTGTATGAAGATTAAATACCCGGTAAGCTCGATTGTTCACATAATATCCCAGAAATAGACCAACATCACTACAATTATCGAACTTCGCCAATGGATCTCTATCTCGTAGAATGTAACACTTGTTTCCAAACACATGACAGTGAGAAAATTTTGGCTTTCTTTCCTTCCAGATCTCGTAAGATGTCTTGTTGGTAAACAGCCTGAGATACACTTGATTAATAGTATAACAGGCTATATTACAGCTTCTGCCCACCATTTATTGTGTATGCCTTTTTCTGCAAGCATGACTCGAGCCATTTCCTGATGTGTTCTATTCTTCCTTTTGACAATACCGTTCTGCTATGGAGTAATAGGTGCGGAGAATTTGTGTTGTATGTCAAGTTCATTGCAAACATCACTGAATTGAGAATTTTTGAATTCCCTGCCATGGTAACTTCTGATTCTAACAATCTTTTCAATCAAACTTCCTTTCTCGGTTTGTAGTTTTACTACCAAAATTCTGAACCCATCCACAGTATCAGACTTCTCTTTTAGAAATGCTACCCAAAAAATCTTGAAAAATCATCAACACACACAAAGATATACTTCTTGTCACTCACACTATGTGTATTGACTGGACCCATCAAATCCATATGAATCAATACAAGATTCCTTGACGTAGTAATATACTAAACTGCAGAGTGAGGAGACCGAATCTGTTTACCTTGCTGACATGGACCGCAAACAATTCCACTCTTGGTCGTAAACATAGGCATTCCACGTACTGCCTTTGAATTTGAAATTTCACCAAGGTTTTATAGTTGATATGACCAAGCTTCCTATGCCACAATGTGTCTTCATCTTGCTTTGAACTCAAGCATCGCACTTCTTACTCCAGAAGATAACAATTATCTGATGATCGAATACTAGAAAGAACTCTGTCATCTCCATGTCTAACGACACATCTGTCTTTCTGAAATTCAACTGGCATACTGTCATTACACAACTGACTGAGGCTTATCAAATTTTCCTTTAATCCTTCAACGAGTAACACACTGGTAAAAATGGGAAATCCTTCAATTTGCATTTCACATTTGCCTATAACTCGGCTCTTCTTCCCATCACCAAAAGTAACTAAACCACCATCATAAGGTTTTATCTTTGTCAAGAACTCCTGAGTTCTGATCATGTAACGAGAGCATCCACTATCAAAGTACCACGAGTCTCTAGAATGTGCAATAAATGAAGTATGAGCAACAAAACAGGTATTCATGCGTTTAAGAATCCATACCTTTCGAACCAGTTTAGAGCGTTGGATACTATCTATGTTGGAACATACGGACAGTTGACATCCATTCATAATATCGCTCAATAATTTAGGAACTGTTCCTCGGTGTGGCCTTGAAACATGCAATAACTACATATAAGAGGTTTTCGAAATCGAGTCTTCATCACCTTTTCTTCACATCGTGAACCTCTTTTTTGAAGTTTCCCAAATCGCATGATGTCTTGTCATAACCGATTCCTTGTCGATCTCCAAAGTTCTTTCCCATGGTAAGAATATCATCTAATTTTGCCTTGCCAGAATTTAACTTCCTGATTGTTGCTTCCGCCAACTCTTTCATTTCAGCCCCAGTATTAACTTTCACGCTTAGATCTTCAACTTCACTCTTAAGTTTTTCAACCAGCACTATCAATTCCTTCTTTGCTTCGGCAAGTTGGTTTTTCTCTATCTTCAATGATTTGTTTGCTTCAGCCACTTTTAACCACATGTCATACATTTGTCATATGAAGTGTAGATGTCTTCACTACTTACGGATTGGTCATCTTCATGCTGGAAACATCGGGAGAACGTATGTTGGAACATACTGGTTCTGTGTTGGAACATACAGCAGTATCTGTGTTGGAACATATGTCAACAACTTCTTCTCGAATTTTTGCTCCAAATGCCACATAATTATTGGTAAGTTTCTCTTCATCTTTCTCATCTTCTTCATCCTCACTTCATGAAGTAACATACAATCATCCTTGCTTCTTCCACATATTGACGCATTCAAATTGAATATGTCCAAAACATTCACATTCTCTACACTATATCCTTGTTTTTTTGCTTCACCACCTAGATTTTCCATGAACTACTGATTTCCTTGATCCATGCGATTTCCACAATTTCTACCAAAGTTTTGTCCAGTTGGTCTATTCCCTCCAGTTCCCTCTTATGGTTTTCTGTTCACAACCTTCTTCAGCATTCTTGAAAAAATCTTAGTGATAAGAGTAATTTCTTCATTATCATCCTCAGTATCTGATTCATGATCATCTCGTGATGAAGATGCTTTAAACGCAAACTCCTTCTGAGTCTTCTTTGCTGGTTGTTTCATGTTCATCTCATATGTTTGTAGTGATCCCATCAATTCATCCAAGGACATCTTGGATACATCTCTAACTTCTTCTATTGCTGCAACCTTCATAGCAAATATTTTGGGTTGTGATCTTAAGGTCTTCTTCACCAGCTTAGATTATTTATAGAGTTTTCCCAATTGATAAGCCATATTTGAGATGTCTCTCAATTTTTCGTTGAATGTGGTAATCGTGTCATTCTCCTCCATCTTCAATTCTTTGTAGTTGCCAAGATCTGAAGTTTGGATTAATGTACTCTACTAGTTCCTTCATTTACAGTCTGTAAAATATCACATGCTTTCTTAGCCTGATGACATGTAGAGATGAGCTTAAACTGATTTTCATCAACTGCTGTGAAGATCGCATTAAACGCCTTTGAATTAGCCAGAGAGCTCTTCAATTCATCTGGGACCATTATGATTTGTCCTAAACGTGTTTCTTTCTTAGAACTCGACTCTTCTTCTTTTTCCTTAGAGCTGGATTCTACATCTTCAGTTGGAGGGTTCGACTCGTTCTCAACAAAGTACCATGCAAGTTCATCCAGAGAATTGATAAACACCCTCATGTGAGTCTTCCAGTAGTTGTAGTTTGATCCTACAAGTAGAGGTGGCGGAGACACAAAACCTCATTCATTTGTTGTCATGGTAAAATCGGATCACATTTTCCTTGACACAACCAAGGTAAAACGTAAGTGACCTCGCCCTGATACCAATTGAAAAACTGGTTTTACTGTTTTAGCTTAACTAGTAATCCTATGTTCCAACATACTTTAACTTAACCAAGTATGTAAAGTAAATAATACATGAGACACACAACTTGGTTACTCAGTTCGGTGAAATCCACCTACGTCGCGGGGCCTGGCCCAGTTCAGAATAAATCAACTAATCAGAGATATATTACAAAGTAAACCATATAATTATACTTTTACAACGTGTGGATTTTGCAAGCTCCTCTTGCTAGCAATCCGCCTTGATAAGACTCCCTCTAACCTCGAAACTCGTTGACGCTGGATGTCCTCCTCCCGAGGAATTAAGGCATACATTTTGAACTTTAACACACAAGTCGGGTATGTTTGAACATGGTAATTTTGGCTCTCGGCAAAACATTCGATAGATAGAAACTATGATGTGCAGATTTTCTCAGTTTAATTCATGTGTTTTGCAGCCGTATATTGTCCTCTATTTATAGTCCATTGCAGATCGGAATTGCTCCATAATTATTTTCATAATATTCCTATTCCTTATCTGCTTTTAAAGCATATCCAAATCACATAAATAAAGAGATTTTCCTTATCTCGACTATCCCATAATATTCCATTAATCCAATTCCATAAATCTAGAGATATTCCATAATTCCATTATGCTTCTACACTGCTGAATCAAATATTGCTAAATCTCCAAGTTCCATAAAACAAAATCCGTTGCAATATTCTTCTCGCCACAACTGTATTTGCCCAATATATTTCAACATAGTATGTTTTTTATAAGTTCACAAATGACAACACATTAACCCATGAGATGCATATGACTTTACAGTTAACATCGTAAAACTAAAGCATATAATGAAAGTGTCCATAACAGGTGTTAAACACAAGCATGTAAACATCAACTCAAACAAAACTAAATCAATATGAAAATTTAAAACTATACTAAATTTGAAATTTAAACTAATTTAATAGACATATGTCAACAATAAGTGTATACTAAATGAAGCTGAAAGTACAAAATATTATTTTAAGCCGGTAATATTAATTTGAGAAGTTAAGAAAACCAAGGCACGGAGGAAAAAAGATATTGGAATAGAAAGAATATCATATAAATCTAAATAAGTAAATAATATCAATACTTCAGATTAAAATCAATTTATATGATTACATTTAATGTTTGAATTGTAAATGATGAATGCAATTAATGTTTATAGTATGTCTTGTGTTTGTAAATTCAAATACTAGATATAATCCAGTGATGCACGATTTAAAATAAGTAAATATATTTTAAAATAAAATAAAAATAAAATAATTTATTAAATATTAGTTTATAATAAGATATTTATATATTTATGTAAATATAATATGTATCTTTTGTAAAGATAAAAATGAAATTTATAAGTAAATACTATCAATAATAAATATTATATTGATTAAAATATGAAATATGTATTCATAATTAATCAATAATTATAAAATAATATTTAGTAATATTATGTTATTATAAAATAAATAGTAAAATAATTGTTAGTTAAACTTAGAATGGACATTTTTATTTATTTAATAAATAAATATTTTTCAATGAATTATGTGCGTTAATTATTTGCCGGAATACGTTGGAATTTATTGGAATATCTAATTAACTATCTACATGGAGAAATACATTGTTAGTGAGTATAGATAATTATCTACATTAATTTCATCAGTTTTTGAGAAATATATTGGAATTGAAAAGAAAATAATTTCATATCAAATATATTTTATTTAATAAATAAATCAAATATTTTTAATTTGACACGGTAAGTTTAGAGTGCCACTTGTCAAAAATCTGTGAAAGGTTATCTGATTAATTATGAGAATGCCACTTGGCCAAAAATTTGCTCTTTTAGTAGAAGTTATAGATAGTTTTTCATGTGTTTACTATCTTAAGCTGATGACAACCTGCAATTGTAAATGACATGGAATACACAAGTAAATCACAAAGTGTGTAGGAAAAATAGACAATCAAAAGGAAGAAATTGAAAAAACTTTTCCATTAACCAAGAATGGACTTGTTCTTCATGGAAAAAAATCAGAAAACTTTCAGATTTGTTACGATAACAATTGATGGGATATCCAACTGGCCAAAAGAATGATCACACAAGTTGTTCATTAGTGATAAAAAAAATGAGAAGATGCATAGCAGTAACTGGAGTCACGCACGTACTTCCAAAAATAAATAGTGTGCAACTTCTTTTCAGAAATAGAATTTCTAACCTTAGCATTGACCTTGAGCATAACATTATTCAAATTTTGATCATTAACTCTAGTAGGAGCAATCAATGAATTGTTCACTGAAATTAATCAGATACTTTTCTTAGTTTGAAATGATTCCATCTAGTAGATTTTTAAATAAGTAAATCATTAGATCTTTTGTACTATGTAGTCTAATTTATTTATTTTACTGGAAATAAAATCTAATTGATTTAATATTTAATGTGATTACAAAATAATTATTTGATTTGAAATTTTCACTATGAAATAATGTGCGTTTGTGTAGATAGTGGGAAAATGAAGTATCATTTACGTGCCACTTTTACTCACAGTGGGTACTGTAAAATTTTACAAACAATCATATATCAACAACATCAAAGTTGTTTTGAGGTGTTTTTACTGATGAACAAGATTGAAATTTTTTCTCATCATGATCAAGACAATTAAAATTTTATTTTTATTTTTTATTTTGACAGCGTGACTGTGTTTTTGTTAAAAGTTTATTTTCATTTTTATCTATTTTAAATTAAATGTTTTATTTTATGAGACAAACTGCCTTATTAACTAATATAATGATAAGGCATACATCGTCGTGCATATTTCATGCATTTATATCTTTAAATATTTGAAAATTACTACAACTCGCTTTTCAAGCTATATGTTTCGTCAAGTGAAAATTATACTTTACTTTTAATCTTAAATTCAGGTGAATCGTTGCAATTGGTGTCAGGAAAAAAATGCAGTGACTTTATTTAGTTATACTAGCATTATTGATCGGTGTGGTAATATGGTTTTCATACATGAAATTAGGGATAACATGGAACGGAACTTCTTCCAATTTGACCCTGGTCCATTGCAGATTGAACCTGACACCACCTGCAAAACTCCTGACTATTTTTAATAAATGTATCTTCCTATCACCGGCTCTTTGTAGCCTTCGTATACATGGTTTCTCTCTGTGACGTGTCTTAAAAAGAGTAGTTTGTTGTTTGAGGATTATGATTGGCATTGCAGCACATGTCTGGATTCTTTGTAGCAAGTAAAAGTCGAATCAAAGTAGGCGAGGCGATCTATGAAAGTGTAGATATATTTTTTCAAATGGCGAGACATGATGATAGGAGGTCAAAAACATCATTTATTATATTTTAGTATTTTAACATCATTTATTATTATTTTTATATTTTTATATTTTTAGGAGGTCAACATTATACTCTTTTTTCCATTGGGTTTTTTAATGAGGTAATGTGATCATTTTAGATTATT
>JAULKK010295456.1:0-12969 GCA_032355705.1 Rubia peregrina
CATTTTGTTGGGAATTTTAGGGATCTTTGTGCTCATCTTCATCATTGGTTGGGAAAATGATAGAATTTGACTTAAAGTGAGAAGAAGATGCCGTGTTATGGACTTCTAAGAAAGGAATGAAGAAAACTATTGAGTGAATGAAAGCGAACGAGAAAAATGATTAAGGAGTGAATAAAGAGGCGTGAATGTGGAGAATTAGGGATGAATTTATATATATATTGAAAGATAGAGTTGAAAAGAAATAATTGAATGAATTATTGCTTAGACATTATTGCAATATAATTGTTGGTGGATGTCTGTGACTTGTCAAATCATTTTTAAAAGTTTGTGTGAGTTGTTCATTCACTATAAATGTTTTTTGTATTATTTGTGGGTGAGTAGTACATTCACTATAAAGTTGGGCAAGTCTGGATGAATTGTCAAATCATGTATAAAAGTTTTTAAAATTATTGCACGTGACTAGTACACTCACTATAATAATGACTCGTTATACATTATGCACAAATAAAATATATACATTTTTATTCAAATGAACAAGGTAAATCAAGTACACAAAAATAGTTTCATACGGAATTACAATGCAATAAAAATACATGCTTAACTAGAAACCCTAAAATTACAGACAAATAACAACTAAATATTTTTTTTAAATCATTATTCAAATTATTAATCAATCGATTCTTAATATCAATTCATCTTTAGAGAGATTAGTCTTGCTCAGCAATGCTGTCAAGAGTGCTTTGTCACCTTCACATTCTTGATGTTCAAACTTCCTCATTTCAATCTCTAATTTTATCATCTTAAGCATCGTTGTTATACAAATTCAATAGGTTATTAGTCTCACCAAAGGACTCGAGGAAGTAACTATATTTTTCATCATTAATTGATTATATTTATCCACCAAACTCACTCCTAGTTTATCTTTTCCTTTTTCTTTCATTATCTTCACACCAAGGGGTTATTACGGGTATTGAGGCATCGAAAACAAACCGCTATTAGGTGTGCAAGGATTCGGCGATAAAGAGTAGCTTCCACTCTAATTCACCCTTTACCTCTAAGAACTTCCTCCATTACTTTGTGTGTTGACATTTTTTTTGTCAAAGGTGTAGAAATTTGGGGTGTACTCACATAGAAATTTGGACTCATTATTCAATAAGTCATATGCATTTTTTTTAAAGTAAAATTATAACCTACCTCATCTGTATATAAGGTGTGTGTGTGTGTGTCCTCTAATAGTTTGCTTCATAGCCTCCACTTCTATGTCGTTGTTTAGCTTCTAGTATCACACCAATAAACTTTCCAACTACCTTTGAAATCGTAGACCACTGATTCTTATAATACTCTATACTTTGAACCTTTTTAGGGTCTCAAGTTACCCCATTTTTCAATTTTGTAATTCTACCCCAATAGGTGTCTCTCTTCTAGTCCATGTCAATCTCTCCATCACTTGTAGTTTCCAACCACTTATGAATTAGAGCACAATCTTCATTCAAATTTCAAAATTATTTCGTCACCACTTTTTCTTTCCAGAACGTCTTTTGCCATCCCTCAACTTCATTTCCAACTCACCAAGATCTAGATTCACCTCTGTTTCATTAACTACCATGGGATTATAGTAATTGCAACCTTAACTTCCCACATTCATGTGATAACTAGCAACTTCCCCCTTGTTAACGCATCTTCCCATAAAGAAATCACCACCGTCTGGCATGAATGAAGAAAAACCACTAGATGGCATAAAGTGTTGATATATAGAAATTTGTTGGACATAATGAGGATAGCCATAAAAATTACATTGGGGATTGAAAATACAACATCAGCATGTTTGAATGTATCGGAGTTGAAGGATTCGGTGAAAATTGAAATTGAAAAAATGAGTAATCAAAATGACTGGATTGTGAATTTACAAATTTGCAAGTTTCATTTTGAGCCTTATCCATATTCTGATTTTGACTAGAAATTGAAACTTCATATTTCAAATTTTTGGATTTGATTGATTTTTGGGACTTTTTTCTGAATCTAGAAAATAATCAATTGATATAGATCAAAATAATTTTTGAGAAAATATTGTGTAGATTTTTCAGAATAAATTGTGTATCAAATTATAGTGAATTGTGGGCTCTATGTATACACAAACATTAAAATACAGTTGTTGAGAAAAAATCTATCAAAATGTGAATGGAAAAAGAATGAAGAAAAGAGAACTATGGAATTAAAGGGAAAAAAGACGAGAACATTCAGTTTGAAAAAGAAAGACGTGAGGAAGTGAGGCATGGAGTGAGCAAGTCAAAAGGTATGCTACCTCTGTCCTAGCCAAAGGTTCATATCACCTTTTTTGTGCAAATATTTATGCATGCTGATGTGGCCAAATTTCAGCCAAATATGGATGATTGAAATGGGTTGGGCAAATTTCAGTCACTAGTTTCAGCTCAAATAAGGAAATAATCAAAATGTGAACCTTTGATTGGGACGGATGAAAATGGAAAGTATGAAACTTTGGATGGGACAAAGGGAGAAGTAGATTGTTTTTTGGATACATGGAATGTTGGAGATTAATGAAATCATTGCTGCCTTATGATGATGTTCTTGTCTACTATGGATTCTCAATTGTGTAAAAGTGCCCTTTTTGTCATAACTGTGATTCCATATGCCACTTTTTCATTGATTTCCATATCAATCTGTCTATATGGTCCAAAGTACATGATCTGATGATGATAGTTGATAGATGGTTTAATAGTATTTCGGATTGAGTATCCTTTTATCTTCATCCATGTGGCACATCCAAAGCCCAGAACCTTAGGCATATCCACTTTATGACACCTCTGGAAGATAAGAAACTCAATGATTTTTGAAAATATAAAAGAAACATATGGAATAACACTTAATCACATTACTAGTTCTGTTTCTAAAACTTTCCAACTCTTCCCCCTCAAATATGACAAATCTTGCTCAGAGATTTGGAATCAAAATGGCCTCTCATTTTGTTTTAATAAGAACAAGAGAAAGATATGCACTGTATGTTACTGATTTAACCTTATAGAGGCTACAAAATAAATGTAGATGCAGCCTATAAAACCAGAAAATAGGAATTGAAATCATAATTAGGGATACAAGAGGTAGCCTGATCTCACGCATTTCTTACCTACTACTGATAGCCTACATGAAAAGATTATGGCTATTGAACTAGGTATTAAACATGCCCAACAATTTCACTTGAATGAATTTGTGATAGAAACCAACAGTAAAGTGGTATTGAATGGAGTTAAGGATTGAAAGAATGCTCCATGGAAATTCTAATCAAAACTAAATTTAACTAGGGACCTATAACATTAATTTCATCTTTAGGGAGTCAAATCAAGTTGTTGATCAGCTATCTAAACATGCCCTAATTGCTCAATTAACTGTTGAACTTGTTTTTTCTGAATTGTCTCCTCGGTTGAGAGGAACATTAATGTTGGATGCAGCTTTTATACCATCCATTAGATGTTCTTAGAACTATTTACTGTGGTTTCATCTCTTTGTTTTTTTAGGTACTAAAGCATCCTAAAAACAGGAAGATCTCGGGCTTTTTTGCCCAGCTCCTCAGCAGCACCAGGATTTAGACCTTGGACCTATGATGAAGTTTGTCCAGAGATAAGATGTACAAAGGTTGAATGGAGATTAAGATGTTCCATGAAAGGAAAGGCTAGTAAAATTTCCAAAGGACTTGGAGACTGTTTATCAAGATAGAGGGATCTCAAGGAAGCTGAATTATTAAGCACTAGATTATCTGAATTCCAAGCTCTTTCAGAGCAACAGAACTGGTCCAACACAAGGCAGAGATAGAAAGTGTTGGATTCTGATTTGAACTCTTAGCTTACAATGAACTTCAAACAGTTCAAGTACATTATTCCTAGGGGAATTAGTGTGCAAGGGGTTAGCTCGGAATGACACCTCTTCTTGTCAACGTGAGGCATGGAGGCAACAATGTGGAAGGCCGAACTAGACCTCGTAATGGGAATTTGGGCTTTTCTTTTGCTAATGTGGGTGGAGGTAAAATGAATAGGAGTTTTTGACTTTCTATTATGACAATTGTTATGTCTACATCTAGTTAGCACTTGATTCAATTTGTAGAAATGCAAACGTTTGAGCAAGCAATGTAATAAGTTTTATTTAGGGTCCGGGGAACCTAATAAATAACCCTCTCACCATCGGTGAGTTTTTAAAAAAAAATATTTAAAAAAAAGGGAAATTCCTCCTCTCTAGTTTCATTAAGACCATCTACAACTATCACTCACCAAAAATCACCAGCACTTTGATTTATTTTCAATTTTTAAATAATATGATCACTTTCTCTCTTCAACTACACTCACTAAAACTCTCGTCTCCAATTTAACTCCACAATCATAACTTAATTCCACATTATCACTATGGTCCCCACATCATTTTATATTTCTTTCACACATTTCTATATTTTTACAATCTAATATTACCTACATCACATGTATATTTTGAATAATATATATTATATATAGATATATTTATATGTATCCATAGAAATAAAATTATAATGAAGATATTTTAAAAAAATTAAATAGAAGCCGTATGTTACAATTGAAAAAATAATAACATTAATAAAAATCATACTTATGATAACCTTTAAAAACATAACAAGAATTAGTTGAATCCATTTTCAACAATTCAAATCAAACCAACAAACTACAAGTCTTTTTGCAGAAGAATGAAGCGGAGGAAAATAGAATTTGAAAGAGATGTGAGAAATGTATCAATGTTGACCTCTATTTATTGAGGAATTTAAAAAAATGGTGTCATTTTTTTGAATAAAATTGAGTTTTACTCTTTTAAATTCGTTGGAGTAAAAAATAAAAAAAAAAATAGGAAGACATGTGGCACATTACTATTGGACTAGAATATATAAGATATCTCATAAAAATCTTCATATCACCAACCGAAGCCCACCAAATATGATTGGGAGGAGAGTTTTGGAGAGTTCTCTGCTCCCTTTGGTAGACACGGGCACAGCCTTTTTTCCCCACTTGACTCAAAACTCTCTCATTGTAGCACTAAACTCTACAAAACTCTCTTTCCCACTTCACCATTGTAGGTACTTTAGGACCATCTACAGCCATCACATCCCAAAACTCACCAACACTCCAACCTTAATTAATTTTTAAATAATATAATTACTCTCTCTTCTCAACTACACTCACCAAAACTCTCATCTCCCATTTATTTTCACAATCATAACTTAATTCCACATCATCATTATTGTCCCACATAATTTTATATTTTTTACAAATTTTTATATTTCTACAATCAAATATTAATAAAATAAAAATTATATTTATAATAATAGGAGCTGGTTGTGTGGGTGAAAACACACAGTGGGAGTGCGATCGCAGTACCTATGAACAGGGTGCGAGGCCGGCCGCGGAAGAAGGTGTCTCAGCCTGTTGCCAACTGAAGCATAGAAATACGAGAGGATTGTATTGAGGCTGCCAATCAGCAAGAAGGAAAAGGAGATGGAGATGGAGAAATTGGGGAAGCATAGAATGTGGAAACGCAATCGCTGAATCAGGTACAATCTATAAACCTATATGAGAAGATTATTAATGAAGTTAAGGGAAGGTAAACTATGGGTTGATATAATCAGTAGGAATTGAGTGCAATCTAATGGAATGAAATTTTTTTATATTAAGCCTAAAATTGTAGATGGAAAACTGGAGGTAGAGATTGAAATGGATGATGTGAAGAATGAGTTTGAATATTGGGGGGAAACTCTAATTATGTGTGTAATTGGGGGAAATCTTACTAATAGATATCTAAATGATTTAGAATCAGGATAAGAAAGGAATACCCTTTTCTGATTAGTTTTGTATATATCTTGTTCCATATTTGTTTAGACTTTGTATACCCTTTGTACTCACTATATATATATATATCAATACACATAGCCAAAATTTGTGGATTTTACATTCTATCATGGTATCAGTTAGGTCTCTCTAAATGTTCTTGTCTTTACCCCCAAAATTACCAAATTATTCCTCCTGCTTTCCAATCCTCGGTATCTTTTCACAATCGTCGTGGCCTTAGAGCTGACGTCGATCGCCAATTGGAAAACCTGGATGTCGCTTCCTTTACTATTCGTCTGCGCATCACCACTTCACCGATCACGAGCCACCGCGTTCGTCCACACACGTCACTAATATGATCTGCCATCGTTCTTCTGTTATCTGTTGCTATTGTTGCTACTCCAAAATCCACGAACAAAAGTTAGATCAGTCGTCCACTGTCAATTACAAGCTTGCTATATGATTAGTACGATTTGGTTTTTCTTTTGTGTTTGAATTTGTTCCTGCTCATTCCTGATGATATCTATTTTTCTTCCGTCATTCATCAGTTACATCACCATCAAGCTTGATGGTTCAATCTACTCTCACTGGCGTACTCAAGTTTCTTCTGTTTTACATATTACTAAGTTTATTGGTTTTGTTAATGGATCTACACCCTGATTCAGCCTCTAAAGGATCCTCTGACAAGAAATTTGATGGTGTTGAATCCTTCAAAGCTTTAGCAGATGCTTGGGTTTAATCATATTAACTAGTTCAGGAAGCTATTTTTTTATCCCCTACTCCATCTATGATGTCAGTATTTAAAGGTATGATCACTGCTTCTCAGCTATGGGATGTTTTGGCCACTAAATATCATAACAGCTCTCGTGTTTTCATCTTTATCTCTGTGATCGACTGTATGGAATTTGTCGGGATGAACAATCTTTTTAGGATTATTACTCTTTCTTTAAGGACATTCTTAATGAATTGTGTGTTATGGTTCACAATCTTACAAATGATGACATTGTGATTTTATTTTGTCATGGTTTGAATGGTAATTTTTCTCAGTTTTCATCAACTCAGATGATCAAAAATCCTTCACCGGAGTTTTATACAATTGTGGCTGATGCTGATGCTTTAGAGTATTCTCTCAAAGCTCTATCGTCTTCTACTTTTTGAATAGTACCTGATCCAAGCGGTGGCAGTCCAAACTCGCATGGTGGCTTTGGTCGTGGGACTTATATGTGCTAGTGGTTTCACCTTCCCAATAATCTTCCTGAATATTGCAACACGCTATCTCATGTATGTCTCGATGATATTGCCAATTTTGCATAGACAGCTCAACCACAGCAATTTCAGCAATAGAATTCGGCTTCTGATAGGTAAATGGACTCTGGAGCTACCAATCACATGACTGCTTCTGCATCCAACCTGAATAGCGTCACCCCTTATAAAGGTAATCATCCTGTTTAGTTTGGAAATGGTTCTTCTTTGCATAATTCCCACACTGGCAATTTTCAAATTTCTAATTCTCTTACTTTATCTGATGTATTAGTTGTTCTAAATATTACCAAGAATTTATTATCTATTGCTAAGTTAACCCAAGATCTAAATGTTGTTGTTTGTTTTGATGAAAATTCTTTCTTTCATTATCCAGAAAAAGGTTTCCAAGGAGCTCGTGGGTTGAGGAAACAGTGAGAGAGGTCTATACATTTTAGATTATGGTGGTGTTAATTTAGTTTCTTTTGTTAATTGAAATAAAGCCAAGACCTCATTTGAGCTATGGCATAGTTGTTTAGGTCATGTTTCATTTTCTGTCATTTCATCTTTAAGTAGAACTAGTAGTTTGTTAGTTACTAGTTTGATGCATAAGCCTCATTTGTGTTCTTCTTATGAGATGGCTAAAAGCAATCATCTTTATTTTAATGATAATTTAAAATACGTACCACGTGTACTTAATTTAGTTCATTGTGACCTTTGGAGACCCTAACATGGGTAACTTTACAATGTTATTTTTGTTGATGATTTTTCTCGGTTTACTTGGTCATATCCTCTACGACGAAAGTCTGATTTTGAAGAGGCTTATATGCAATTGAAGCTCTTGTTGAGAACTAGTTTTCTACCACCATTAGAGTATTTTAGAGTGATTGTGGAACCAATTTTCTGAATCATCGCAAGCGATCTCATTTTGAGTCAAAGGGAATTAATCACTAGCTTTCTTTCCCTTACACTCCAGAGCAAAATGCCCATGCAAAGAGGAAACATCGTTATATTACATAGACATATTTGTCGATGCTCTTTAATTCTTATCTTCATCATTCTTTTTGGTATGATGCATTTTCAATAGCAACCAACATCATCAACAGATGGCCTACTCCAGTTTTATCTGGTCAGCATCCACTCTCTGCTATTTTTGGTACTACTCCTGACTACTCCAACTTTCATCCATTTGGTTGCCATGTTTTTCCGTATTCAAGGCCTTATGTTGCGTATAAATTAGCACCTCAAAGTATGTCCTATATATTTTTGGGTTTACAATTCGCAGTATAAGGGTTATCGATGTTTTGATCCTCTTACCAAGAAGGAGTACATCACTCGTCCAGCTCGGTTTGATGAGATGTTTTTCCAGCAACCCGTACTAACATGGCTATTGATTTGTGTTCACTTAATGTTTTGCTTTTTTGTAGCCTTCGTTTGTACCTTCGGGGGTGTTTGAGCCATCTTCTTAGCCGAATCACCCATTATTTTAGAAGATTCTGATTTACAATCTTTACCGAAAGCACAGGGGTTATGTGATAATTGCCATTATTTTTTGCACATCCAGTAGCTCGGTCCACTGCCATCACATGTGTTATTGCACACGCACAGCACACTGTCAGCAAGTGTGGGACATGCGAGACCAAACGCGCCTCCAATTATCATCGTCGCAGCTCCGGCGCTAGTCCATCCACCGTCAGCTGCCTCTTTCATGCCTTTCCCATCACCAGCATCAGCACCGCTATTGCCCTTAAGTTTTGTACCTACCTCAGGTTTCATGCCTGCCTTAGGATCCACGTCATCTCCAACATTGGGTCTCTCTTCTCATCATCTGATGGCAAATCGATCTCGCACTGGCTCTCTCTGGTACAAGGATTTTTCTGACTATGATATTTCTGTCTTACTGAGTGCTTTATTTTCTAAAATCAAGCCTCGTAGTCATCACTTGGCTGTCAAGGATCTTGAATGGGTTGCTTCCATGGATGCAGAGATGGATACTCTTTACACTTAGCAAACGTGAGATTTAGTTCCTCGTCCATCCAATGCAAATGTTGTTAGTTTGAAATGGGTTTATCGTTTAAAGTATAAGGCTAGTGCAAGCTCACTGGGAAACGTGGTTCCACATATGCTTCGCAGCCCCAATTCTTCAAGAGAAAATAATTCAAGGAACCCTTCCTTCCATATCACATATGGTGTTTTTCCTATCGCTTTAAACAATATATGGTTCAGTGTGAACACTACCTTTTTAGAAGAACGTGTCCCTTATAAGAAAACCGGTGGACTGGCTTGACCAATCATTGAACTAACAATATATAATAATGTATTATTTCTCCTTGTGAACACACCAATTCATTAAGGTGTTCCTACAAGATTCAAGTATGAATAAATATCACATTCTTTCTAATAGTCTACAAATTCCTGACTAAAATATTCACCACATCAATCCAATTGAAGTGTATAGATGTTAGGGGCCAACTCTCAGCCATAGGCAAAACCAAGTATCTCAATGCTATCAAATGTTCCAATCAATTTCAAAATATGAGATCCCACTAGTTTTTCTTTCTCAACGTTACAATCAAGAATGGTCTTAAAAGGTCTCAAACCTCTCAACCCTGGCCTACTCCTGAATCATATCTCAGGGCTCTAGGTTGATGTTGTAACTATCTAATTTCAAAACTTGCCTTGCAATTCAGGACTCATACTATTCGACACAAGACACTTAACATCGGGGATTTGAATATCAATGACATACTTCTTCTTTTCTTGAATTAGAACTATAATAAAGTTCCTTTGTCAAGTTATTGACGTTCAATTCATCCTTCCAAAGGATCAAACGCAGATTAGAAGAGTTGTTTGTTGTTATATATGATTACTACAATATAAAATAAATGCAATAAAAACCGTTTAAACACAATAACTTTGAAGAAAAACATTCAAGCATTATTAGAATTTATTCAACATTTTATTCTATCAAAGTTTGTCCCATGAATAAACATATTCCAAGACCCTCAAAATCACAAGGTCTTAAGCATGCATTGGCTTGTCTCAATGCCTTTGATTTTAGGTAAGCAATCTCATTGATAATAGTATCCAATACTAGTCGATTGGGTACATCCAATGTACTACCTATCTCCATTTGCCTCAACATTTGAGGACCTGATACGATATCAAAAATGGCATTTATTATATTTTTCTTAATTTATTATTAGATTAGGTTTTAGGAGGTCAACACTATACTCTTTTTCCCACTGGATTTTTTAATGAGTAAGTGTGATATTTTTAGTTTATTTTTATTATTAATAATGAAGCCATAAACTCAGTCATGTTGGCTTAGAAGAGTTTTGGTAATATTTTAATTAGGGTTTAGAATATTCAGTTTTATTTTGATTAGAATTAGATTTGGTAGGTTTAGATAAGGTAGATTCATTCAAGAATTCATCCAATATTTGGATTGATTTACTTGGATGAATAAGGTCATCATTTAGATTAAAATTAGGTATTATAGTTAGATATGGTTTTATATTCTTAAACATGTCATAAGTCTTTTCAGTTTCTATTTGTACTGGCCGAATTATACCCTATAAATATGGGGATGCCATAAAAAAATTTACAACATTATTATCAATCAAAAATTTAAATTTTCGAGTTTATTGCTTGCGAGCATTAATTTTATTGTTACTTAATCATGCGGGTTAATTAAGTATCAATACCCTTTGTGAACTAATCCAGCAGGCTAGTTAGCGAGCAAATTTTTGAATTGTGAACTAATCTCGCGGGCTATTTAGCTTTACAATTCTCGATCAGTTTGTGCAGCTATACCTGGGTTTGCAAAATCCCTCGTTTAGTCAAAGATCTAAAATTGCGCAATTCAGAGTATTCGCAAGGAGATTCATATCAGGAACATGCTGCTACATTACGCGGTGGCGATTGGGAATGTTCAGATGTGCAAGTGCATTGTAGAAAAGGATATTGTGCTCATCGGCCACCGGAACCACAATGGCTAGACGCTATTTTTCTGGTGGTGTTGTACAGGGAGAAATGTGTTTTTCTGTGTCTTCATTCTATTCATAGGAGTGACCCGGAACGGTCGTACACCTATTGCCGGAGAAATGAAGGTGACACCATTCTTCACTACGCCATAACTGAAAAGGGGGAAGGGGAAGGGCAGGAGTGGCGGGCGGCAGAAGGGGGCGAAGAAAAAATTAAAATAAATAAAAAATAAAAAGGGAAAATAAAAATGAGAAATGTCACTTTTACCCTTAAAATTAACGATGAAGATGGTTTGATCTGACGAAGTGGCCACAATTCATTAGTTTCTTAAGTTGAGGGGTCAAAAGTGTTATAAGAAAATATGAGGGACCGAAAATAAACGATTGTGATAGTTAAGGGGCCACCGAAATCATTTGTTCAATTGTATATTTGGCTGGGAAGAGTTTATACAAGTGGAATCTCTTTCTCCCTAATCACATTGTAAGTGATTCATAGAATCACTCACATATAGGATATGAACCCCTGATACTCTTGATATAAAAAAAAAGTCAAGCATTTGCTTGCATATCTTTGTAACTATTCTCTCCGTCCTAAGATTAATGGGATAATTCATTTTAACCTAAAGTTTTATGTGGATGGATGTAGCATCCAAATTCTGACCAAAAGGAGAGGTTTTATTTTTCCTGACGCCATCTACAGTAACGATGACATCAGCAAATTAAATTACGATGGCAGATTTTATTAATGTGGTCCAAACCATTCCCTTCAAAATTAGAAGTTTTTATGGGATTTTTTTAAATGGAGGCAAAAGTACACTTAAAATTTTTAAAAATTCCTGAAAAGCTTGTCTACACATCCCAAGTGGAATTAAAAAGTATTGGCAGTACCTTCCTTGTTCATTCTTCACTATTCACCTTCCCCTAACATCATTTTCACTTTAACATTTCTGAAAATGACGTTGTGGTACCTTCATCTCCGGCCCCACCAATTCTCCTATAATCAACGTTCAATTTTATTCAATTGGTAAATAAATATGATCCAGCACATTTGAAACCACCTCACTGCAAAAACAACAATTAGGGGAAAGAAATTAAGAAGGAAATAGAAATTGATCAATTGCTTTTGAAAGGAGGGGGTTAGAGGGTTTCTTATAGGATATTTTAGGATGCCCAATTTGTTATTTCCCTTTTTTCAAAGTTGGCCATTATCGCCGATAAATCTAGGAACATTTGGACATTTAAAAAAAATAGGATTAAGCAACAAAAAATTCACTAATCCAAATGATAGTATTATCACTTTTAAATAAGAGAAGGGGAAAAGTACAAAAATACCCTATAAGATTGAGAAAGTGCATGAATGACCTTGTAAAATCCGAAAGCGCGGAAGTAACCCTATCTTTTTGTCAAAATGTGCAGTTTTACCCAATTTACACTTGTCGGGCATTGACCAATGCAATTCCGGCGTTGATCATTCGTGAAAAGATAGAAATACCCTTAAACTTAAAACTAAATATCTAATGACCATGATACCCCCTAAGCTTCTTCATCTCCAACTTCCCATTGATCACCATCGCACCACCCACTGACCGTCGCCCCCCGCCGCTGACCACCGCCCACCGCCGTTGACCGTTGCCTGCCGCCCGCTGCCCATTGCCACTGACCACCAACCGCTTCCACAAATCGCTAACCATCAACTATATTCCCATTACTCCGTCATTGGAGCAAAGATTCAGTCCTCACAGCATCCTCCACCGTCTCGAAGGTTCCCATCCAAACTCCCCCTCCTCACCAACCGCCGCTGCTCCATCTCCTCACCCACCAATGCCTCATCCTCCTCACCCACCACCGGCGGCCCCTCCTCCTCATCCACCACCCCCACGACCCAAGCAAAC
>JAULKK010295466.1:0-12969 GCA_032355705.1 Rubia peregrina
ACATACTACCTCTGGCCGCGGATCTAGGTAGGGCTGGAGCCCTACCTCGCGTACCATTGGTTCCGCCTCTGATTGCGGAGATGTTAAATTGCATATATAACAATCATGTCTTTCATTTTAGCAAATGAATCTTTCTAAGCAAGTGGCGAGTATAGAAATTCAGCCCAACAGAATTTCGTACTTGATCGGAGAGCATCAATTGAATATGGCTGCAGGTTACAAAATTCTGTTTTATGGTCAGCAACAACCAATTCCATACCTCTGATTGGAGTTATGGTGCAGATTCTTTGCTGGAGACAATTATATTTGGATGCCTTTTTAGCCTTTAAGATTGCCTTTAGCCTTTTTAGCCTTTAATCTCTGCTAAACCATGCGGTATAGCTTGCAGCAAGAAGCCTTCATAATGGCTTACATATTCCAGGAATTTAACTACGTGGAATTGTCAAGTCAAGATTGAGGATAAGCTTCGGGAAAGGGATCATCAAGATACTCTGAGATATTAGTTAGGGCAGAATAGTGTTTTTACAACAAACTCAACAGAAATGTCAATTTTTGACCAGAAAGCAGTTTAATGGCTGCTCCATAGTTGCAACGGATTCTGTTAGTTAATGATAAGAGTACTTAGAGATGATCAAATAGTCCTGAAAATAGAGAGGTTAGACATCTGTTAGTTTGTGTATTGCAGATTATAATTGTTTTCTTTCTCATCTCAATACAATTCTGAGTTTCTTTGTCATCTAACTCTCAAATCTCAGCCTTTGTTCTGCAAATTACTTTTTCGTTCAGTTTACTTTCCTTGGCCCATGACAAAGGGAAAGTTTTTATAAGCGCAGCACAATTCCAGTTTACCAAAACTGAAAGCTATACTTGTATGTTCTCTGCTAGCCAATTTTGTTCATCCAGCCCGTTCTTTCCCTCTTCTTCTGGTTTACATTCTCTGTTTTGAAAAATCTTCTAGTTTTGTTCTTCCCACAAGTGATATAGCATTGCAACAACTATGCTGAAGCTACTTGATGATACCAGGCTCGAGAATTGGGTCAAATGCCTCATTAGTGTCTCAAGGCTGGACCTTTACGGGTTGGGCTTATAAGGCCCAAACTAGCCTAGGCAAACCTAATGTGGTGAATTCCTACTACTTGTTCCACAAGGAAAAAAATTTCGAACCCTATCTAGGGAAGATCGCCATATATAAGACAAGTGACATATTTTATGATCCATTATTATTCATCTACAACAACACACATCTTTCTTGCAGATTATGCGAGGAATACGGTGGCGCAAATTGACGGCGTCTCCTAGATGGTTTAATTGGCACACTTGGTGGGACCCGTTAAGTCAGATAAGAGGGTTCTTAGTGTATGTATGATTCTACTGGTACAACGCAGCGTAGAAGCAAATGGTTAAGAAGAAGGAGTATTGGTGCTGGTGAGGAGGTCTAGTCACTCTTTGCTGGAGGGAACGAAAATCTACACGGATGGTGGCTTCAGAATCCCAACTTGTCAAGAAAAACCCCTATTCAAACCTCGATCGGGCAAAGCCTGGCTATAGCCCCCAAAGAAGGACCAAGTGTAACAGCAGTCAGATCGTCGCAACAATTGGAGGCCAGCGTCAAAACCCTGACAAAGGGGTGATAGCGTTACAGATCATTTTCCAACTTTGGAGGAAAACTTCGATGGGCAATCACAGAAGCCTCGGTGGACTCTCAAATTGAAGCCTACGAAGAGGATCACTGAGCCAAGACGCACCCCGATCGATCCAATTTTCCACTCCTAGCCAGAGCTCTTGGGGATACTGCAAATCTTGACAGCGACATGATATCAGATAACACCTCATTCAATGCCACCATTTGCCTCAATCCAACCGCCAGTGGTAGTTGGCCTTTCGAGTTTGATGCCCCAGGTGATGCAAACAACGCCCTTAATACAACCTGATTGACATGGTGGTATCTTACCTGGGAAACCCATCTTGGGAAATGATGCCATAACCACAACCCTATTTTTTTCTTCTAAATACGGATTTGGTCCGGATTCCTCGAACGTGATGGTGTGTTTCAGATATCCCCAAAGATATGAAAATCGAGGTCACCGTCAATACCCATGCCCAACGACTGAAAACTCGGATAACATTTGCCCTACTCACACCCGTCGATGGAAGGGCTTCCATTTTACTATGGTCAGATTACCCAATAGTCGATAGATCCCTACCATTCACTTCGCGTCCCAGCTATCGCTCTAGTATGCAGATCCTCGAGTAGCTTGGCTGGGGAATGTTATAAGTAGTTCCTTTACCAAGGAGTTAGACCGGCTGATAGGCTCTTTGAGACAAGTGGCCAGCTTCCCTTTCAATATTTTGATTATGTCCACTCAATGACCAATGGATACGAAGCCTCTAGAAGGGATTCTAATATATGGAGATGACTCAGACCCTTAGGCATTCATTTAGACTTTTCTCAGTTTGATGATTTCCCGTGACTTTGATGAACAGTTTGCATGCAATCTTGTGGGTAGCTATCTTCGAGGCAAGGCTCAAGAATGGTTTAACAAGTTAAGTACTGGCTCTCTACACTCTTATCGAGACATTAATGGGGATTTGTTAGGCCAATACTTACAAAGGAAAAAGTTCACCAAGACAATGGTTGAGCTATATCAAAGCTATCAGAGGGTGGGCGAAACAACGAAGAAATTCTACCACAGATATGTGGATGAAGGCTCATCGTCGTTGATAGCACGGAATCCGGTATCATCCTAGGTTACATACAGGGTATGACCAATGTTGACATGTACAAGAAACTAATAAACCAGACTAATATGATGCTTCAACAACTTCAGGAAGTTGTTGAACAACATTCGAAAGTCAAAGAAGCGGCCAAGAAGACGAGGGATGATTGAAAGCCGGTCATGTAAGTCTGACTGAGCACAGAGGAAAGAAACTGGTTGAAACGTCGAGGCCCAACTTCGAGAAATACACACCTATGACTAGATCTCAGATGGAGATTTTGACCGTACATCGTGGTTTGTTCAAGGCCCCCCTCCGATGAGGGATTCAGCAACAAGAAAGACATCAAACAAGTATCGTGACCACCATAAGGATCACGGGCATGACACCGAGGAATGCCACCACCTCAAAATGAAGATTGAAAAGTGTGAAAAGGAAAGACTCTTTCAGGATTGTGGCCCTCGATCTTGGAGGCCTTATAAAAGGAGCCCCGAGTCAAATGTCAATGGTAGGGCAGAGAGAGATCGAGCTGGCACCGTCAGAGACCAAAACGAAGCACAACCCCGTAACCCACCGATAAGAAATCTAGATAAAGGGGTGCAATGGGGGAGGGGTCAAGGCACAAACTGGGTGATTTAATGTTATTAATTGAATTGTGGGGAATATGGCATAGAATACGATGATCAAGGCAAGATCTTGATACATCCCCCAGGAGAGCCTACAAACAAACGATTCAAGGAGACAATAACCTTCTTGGAGGCGGATGTTATTCCTAACCAGATACCGCATTCAGAACCGATAGTCATTTCTGCTCCCATCGATAACTCGTATGTGTAGAGATTCTTCATCAATGATGGTAGCGGGGTGGAGGTAATGTTCACTAGCTATTTCGACTAGTTAGACATTGGGCAATATAACTTGAATAAATTGGCTTCACTGCTCTCTGGTTTCACGAGAAAAACATTGTTCTTACTCAGGATTATCACCCTACTCGTTCGAGTGGCTGATGGCAGTAAGAGGGTGACGATTAAATATAACTTTGCTATCATCAATGCTCACTCACCTTTTAATATGATCCTCAGGAGGCCACAAATGTGTGAGGTGGGGTAGTATGGTCCCCATACCATTTAATGATGAAGTTTCATACAAGTCGGGGAATGGGTGCCACTAGGGGGAGACCAAGCAATGGCTAAAATTTGTATGTTAACAGCCCCGAAGGAGGCTCAAAAGGAGAAGGTGTGGCTATAATCCATGAAATGTCAGCCCAATAGACTCCGAACAACTTCCAGTTCGATTCTCGAGGGTAGTGGTTGTTGGAAAGCTAATCCCGAGGGACACGAAGAAAAGCATGAAAACTTTGTTGGAAAAATATGTCAATGTATTCTCCTGGAGCATGGCCGACCTCACAGAGGTGCTGAAGAAATTAACAGTCCAAAAAATTAAAGAACGACCCATCATTAAAGCCAGTTAAGCAGAAGAGAATGATATTTGCTCCAGAATGAGCAGAATCAATTAAGCTAGAGGTATGGAAGTTTCTTAAAGCTGAAGTTGTCGAGGAGGGGCTATACCTACAATGGTTAGTCAACCCCGTTATGGTCTAAAAGCACGATGCCGCTTGGCGCATGTGCATAGATTTCACTGACCTTAATAGGTGATGCCCCAAAGACACCCGCTACCATTTATCGACAAGTTAGTTAAGGCAACAACATGCTATCAAGTCTTGGCCTTCTTCGACGCTCACAAAGGATACCACCATTTCTTGATGGCAGAAGAGGACAAGGACAAAACATCTTTCACTACAAACATGGGGAAATTTTGTTATAGGAAGATGCCCTTTGGTCTTAAGAATATTGGTGCGACCTACTAGAGGCTGGATAAGCTCTTTAGAAGCAAATTGGGAGAAACATGGAGATATATGTCGATTACATGGTGGTAAAGAGAAAAAATTATAAGCAGTTTCTACTGGATTTGGGTGAAACCTTCGAAGAACTTCGTTGATCAAATTTAAAGTTGAGCCCCACCAAGTGTGAGATTGGTGTGGGGGCTGGAAAGTTCTTGGGTTTCATGGTGTCCAAGTGAGGAATTGATGTCAACCTAGAATTTTTTTAGGAAATGATAAAGATGAAATCCCCACACACAGTGAAAGAAGTTCATAGGCTAACTAGGTCATTGGTCGCAATGAGTCATTTTATCTCGAAGGTAGTAGAAAAGCACTTGTCCTTTATTATGTGCTAAGAAAGCCTAAGAAGTTCTAGTGAACTGACAAGTACGAGGAGGCTTTTTGAGAATTATAGGAGCACCTTTGAATCCTTCCCATGTTGTTGAAACCCGAGAAGGGGGAAACAAATACCTATACATCTCAGTATTCCCCTCAGCGACCAGTGCTGATAGGTTAAGGAAAAGGAATGGCAACAACACCTAATATATTTTTTTAGAAGGGCCCTACAGGTCCCTAATACACGGTACACTTCCCCTGAAAAGTTAATCTTAGCCTTGGTACATGCGATGTACTTCCAGGCTCACATGATTGTATTAATAACCTACCACTTAATTAGGAAGATATTGTTGAAACCTGATGCCTTGGGTCGAATGATAAAATGGGCCATTGACCCGCACTCCACCAGGTCGTTATAGAAACTTAAGGAGAGAAATTAACCCGCGAAGTGCTAAGTGATCAAAGATAAAAAATTTATAAGTTTTTCCCGTGCTCACTACTAACCACTATAGAGTAGCTTGTGGCAAGTCCGGGGGTCATCCGTAGAGATACTAGAATTTGTAAGTTAGCTTTACAGAACCCAAAATTGGGCATCACTCCGATTATGTGTCAGGAATAGCTAGTGATTTTGGAACAGATTATCCACACCCTACAAGATCGTTCTTTTTACCAAATTACCCGCAAACACGTTTCAAAGATAGAGATTTGTTTGTTGCTCCTGTGCTCACTTCTAACTACTATAGAGTAGCTAGTGGCAAGTCTGAGGTCGTCCACAGAGATACTAGAATTTGAAAGTTAACTACACACAACCCACAATCGAGCGTCACCATGATAGTGTGTCGGGAATACCTGGTTCTTTAAACATATGATTGCAGGGGGGGTTGTCTAACAACTAACGAACATGCAAACAGATATAATTAACTATAATTAAATAATCTTCTAAATATTTACATAACATGACTGATTGATGACTTTGATTCTAGATTCTATCACATGTAAGACATATAAACCTATCTCATTCCTATGTCACTAGTGTGGAGATGGCTGGGAATTTCCAATGTCTGTCACACAAAGGTTCAGCTCCAATTAAAAGCCACCACACCACCTCCGTAATAAGGGAAATTGTATCGATCAACCTATTGAATTCTCTTATCTTTCCCTGTAAATCTCACTTTCGATGCTAACGAGCCCCCGCTTAAAGGAACTCAACCTTGCGTAGGTCGCAACCGTTAGGCACGAGAGTGGGGACAATACGTCACAGACACTCCACTATGGACACTAATTATTAGGCCTAGAGAGGCAAGGGTATTGACATCTCGTGATGACTCTAGGGTTGACATGACCCTAGTCGCTACACACCAATCCTAGGTGCTACAAACTATCATGCTCATATATCAGGGTAAGCCAAATGTTTCCCCTTGATAAGGATTAGTCTAGCGCCCCTAACATGCAATCACTTACACAACTAGCCGATTAGAATTATAACAATTGAGACGGTACTCTCAAGGTAGCATGAATGCAGTCATCTCACTGGTACTCTCGAACCTACAATAGCCCTAATCTAACACTCCCAAGATTGCTTTTAAGCCTAGCACAATATTATACTACACATGAATCTACTGATGCATCATAGATCATAACAAGGCATAAATATTATAAGAATGTAAAGCATAAATCAAGCACAAATATTCATAGGACATAAAGATAAGGAAATCTAAGAATATCACAAAGTCAACATCAAGTCATGAATACAAAAACTACACTAGAAACATTGAATCCAATGCAATCATTGGATTCAATACCATAGGCAAAACTAGGAAAAATAAATGAAGGGATGAGATAACCTCCTTCTTCCTACCTACTCTTAGTTCTAGAAATAATGACCAAACTTCAACTCTAATATTACTAAATCCATGACATTTATTGAATTAAATACCATGGTCTAGGAACTAATAGAAGGAAAATGAAGAACTCTAGAGAGAGAAACAGAGAGAAACAGAGAGAATTCTCCTCTTCCTTCCAAGCTACTCTCTAAAATCTATATTATGCCTACTTACTAAACCATAGAAGGCTAAAGGATCCTTATATAGTAAAAGATAAATGAGCCTCTAATGGCCCAAATTTGGAAACCCAAATGAAATCCTAATGCCATTACTAGTGCCACACTAGTATGCGGCCCCCGTAAAAGAACGCGGCCCATAGACTGGAGTCTTCTTCCTGCCCCTCTGAGTGCATGACTCGTGCAAAATTGCGCGGGCCACTGCTTGGAGTTGTGTCCACCATTTTTTGAGTGTGCGGGCCATGCAAGATTACGTGACCCGTGGCCTGGACTTCATCTTCTTGGAAAGGGCTTGACACAAGCCGTGCAAATCTACACTAACCGTGCTAGTCTTCAACTCTTCTGAAACTTGGCTTTTTTCCTTCAACTTGTATGCAACGCTATCAGTGAACCGCTAATCTTATTTGGGAGTTCTTGTAGTTGATTTTATAGCACTTGAGAAGACGAATCCGATAGTGATATCTTCAGAGGTTGATTCTTCTGGGATCGTTCCTGGAACTCGATTAGCTCCCAAATCACAATTTATCCACTTATTTGTCTTCCTTCTTCAACCCTTCTATCTTCTACCACGTTTTGACTCATGGCCTTCAATTTTTCTACCATACTTACGATTGGCCTTTATTAAACTACTCTGAAGTAATTAGGAGCGATCTACAAATAAACTCACAAAATAGAATCTAAATGCTTGTAAGGGCAAAAATCCATTAGACTCAAAATAGTTTACAACTTGAAGAATTTAGATATGAATATCCAAAATGGTAATCTAAACCTATCTAAACCTAGAAATGTACCCATAAATGCTTTAGGAAATACATGCATTTGACAATCAACAAATAATTTGGGAGGGGGGGGTTCTATTTAACAACTATAGAGTATGAAATCAGAGTAAAAACTATAATTAACTAGTCTTGGGGGTATTTGCGTAACATGACCGATTGATGACTTTGATCCTAGATTCTATTACATGTAAGACATATAAACCTATCTCATTCCTATGTCACATAGTGTGGAGGTGACCGGGAATTCCCATTGTCTATCACAAAAAGGTTCGGCTGCCCTTCAAGAGCCACCTTACCGCCTCCGTAATTAGGTAATGCATTTCAATCGACCTTTTTGATATCTTACTCTAATTCTAACGAGCCCCCATTTAAAGGAACTAAGCCTTGCATAGGTCGCAAACATTAAATACAAGAGTGAGGACAAATACGTTCCAAACACACTCCACTATGAATACCAACCCTAAGCATAAAGAGGTAAAGGAATTGTCATCTCATGATGACTCTAGGGTACTACGACCCTAGTTTCTACAAACTGGCATGCTTATCTATTAGGGTAAGCCAAGGGTTCCCTCTCATTAAAAATTAGTCTAGTACCCTGATCCACACTTTGTGGGGTCGTTCTTTTCAACAAATTACCAGCGGAGCGCTAAGAAGACCAAAGATAGAGATTTATGTGTTGCTCTCGTGCTCACTACCAACTATTAGAAAGTAGCTAGTGGCAAGCCCAAGGTCGTCCATAGTGATGCTAGAATTCAAGAGTTAACCATGCACGACTCACAATCAGGCATCACTCCGATTGTGTATCGGGAATAGTTAGTGCCGATAACATATGATTGGGGGGGAGTTAATAAACAACTACTAATCATAAAAATCAAGAGATTAAACTAATTAGACTAGCCTTGGGGATATTTGTGTAACATGACCGATGAATGACTTTGATCCTTGATTCTTTAGCATATAAGACATAAAAACATATCTCATATCTATGTCACATATTGTGGGTGATAGTCGGCCATTCCCAGTGCCTGTCACACAAAGGTACGTCTGCCCGCTTTTACCTATCACCACCACCCCCGTAATTAGAGAATGTGTATCCATGGACAAAGGATCCGAGTTCAACTCCTCTTTTCCCATAAAAATCACTCCAATGCTAACGCTCCCTCGCTTAAATGATCAAGTGCCTAAGGAGTCATCTTGCGGTGCTGGAAATCATTAGATATGAGAGTAAGAAAAATACATCCCGGGAACTCCACTATGGATACTTTTCCCTAGGCCTATAAAGGAAAATGAATCTGTGTTTCACAATGACTCTAGGGTTAAAATGATGATGGTCGCTACAAGACAACCCTAGTTGCTACAAACTATCATGAATCATCTTATTGGTCTACACCGAGGGTGCCTCGCACCCCCTTTAAGGTCAATGTCTTTCCTATCATGAGCATTGTTACACAATGAGCCAATAAAGCTTGGCTATAACAATCGAAACGGTATTCTCGATCATATATGTATGCACTCACAAAGCCGGTACTCACGAACCTACAACACCCCTAACCCAAAACTCCCAAGGTAGCCATCAAGCCTAGCACATTAACATATCATATATGAATTACAGTGCATCATAGAATATATATAATATGTGTCTCACAATAATAATAAGCACAACTCAAACATGAATTTTCTTAAACATGAAAGATAAGAAGATATTGAACCTCACAAAATTATCACCAAGTCATGAATACAAATGAAATTCCCAAGTAATTACACAACCTCATGGACATTCATTAAGTATTGTCATTGGATTCAATGTCATAGGGATAAACTAGGAAATAGTAAATGAGAAGAGAAGCGTTAGTCTATTTCTCTCCCTATCTACTTTTTTTAATGATAATTACAATAATGATGGATTGATAAAACCTAAAAGACTAGTGTCACTTTATGTAGTAAGTGGAAATGGGCCTTAGAGAATCCCAAAACAAAGGGGAACCCTAACTGCCATGTTGGTATGGGCTGTGTAATAGAACATGGACTATGCAAGTGTACACTAGCCACAGACTGGAGGCTTTCTGCAGCCAAACTGATCGCACGACTTGCATAAAGTCTTGGGGCCCACTGGCTAGAAGGCATTCTTGGTTGCCTCAGTGGCACGACCCATGTTGAATTCCATGGTCCACCATTTGGAGTCATGATCCTTGGTTTCTGATGGTGCGACTCCACGATATGATTAGGGTTATGGACCGGAGGTCAATATCTTTACATTCTGAGCGCACATGCCTTGTAAATTGTGATGGCTCGCATTAGAACTTAGTCTTATGAGCCATCTGGTTGGTACGTGCCATGTAAAATAGCACGGGTCATTCCAGTCTTCTATTTCTTCCATATTTTAACTATTTCTCTTCGGCGCATCCCATCTACTACCACGATTAAGCTCGTTGCCTTCAGCCTATTACTATTCTTGAGAATGGCCTTCAACAATCTTCTACCATTCTTGCGAATAGCCTTCACTATGATACTCAGGAGTGCATACGAGCAATCTACAAATAAGCTCACAAAATAGAATCTAGATGCTCGAAAGTACATAGTATCCATTTGATCTAAATAAGTCACAAAAAGAGGGATTTAGATAAGAAAACCAACAATGGCCATCTAAACCCCTTGCAATTTAACTCATCTAAAGCTAGCAATGTACTACACAAAAGCTACTACATAATATGCTAAATGCATTAGGAACAAATGCTTTTGGAATCTCATCAATTAGCCATAAGTGATCCCCTCTCTTAGAAGAAAATATGAAGACCCTTGACAAAGTGTATTTGTATTCCCACCAACTCTTGTGCATCACGGTCATTGCCTTCTTTCTTAGATCAACCATATCCAGGGCTTCGATTTCAAAGGTTTTTTATGAGTATTTAAAATGTTGGGAGTTACATTAAGAGAGATTTAAATGTATATTAAAAGAATGGAAAATTAGCTGGTTAACATTACTATAGCCAATAACGGTACCTTGCCCTCCATCCATAGGGTGTCCTTGTAGTCTTTTGGTACCTCGTGAAAACTACCGTACGTTATGTCTACCCTTGTTCTTCTGGCCTTCCCAGCCCAACTGGACCACTTCGTACGTTCTTTAGAAAAACAATTGCCTGACTTGTTGAAAACTGACGAATTGAACTCTTTTCAAGCCATCCTATGTTCTAATGTTCAATAGTTTGTTTTGGATATTCCTACATAGTTGGATCCATCATCGTCATCGCAACTAAATCCCAATGTTGCTGGATGGCTATTTTTAAACATGAACCATCATCACGAATCATTTTCTTAAACATTATTTAACCTACATTCTCTGATTCTCCAATCCATTATTAACACTAACTTCAAAAACAAGGTTGTGAAAAAAAAATCCTAGACATGAGATCCATATCGAATATCTTCAAATTTTTACACTTGGTATACAACCAATCCGCATTAGACAGAATACAAAATATCACAACCGCCGGGTACGCCCTAGCTCACAATCATTGGGTTTTCACTATACATTCACATTAAATAATCAGTACAATTAATAGCCCTAAAAATTATCAATCATCCAAGAATCCATTGTTGAGCTTCAAATAATCTTGGGTTTAGAAACACTAACCTTTACATCAAACGAGTGAGAGCTTCAAATTGATTAAAACTTATTCACCTTCAAGTCCAATAGCAAGAAAAATGTTTCCCCCTCAATAATGTGAATATAAAGTGATAATTTACCAAATATAATACAAATGTAGTAGTAGTAAGCATTTACACATACCTTTCAATGAGATATGATCAAATGATAAATTGAGATGAAGAGAAATCGACAAAAGGGGTTAAAGATGTTTTGGTGTGGGAGAAATGGGAGGAAACTCGTGGATTTTCTTATGGTATTTAATACTCTTAATAACCCATATTTTAAATAATAAAAAAGAATCTTCCCTACGGTGGTTTGATCATTTCTTTGATCAAGAAAGCCGACAGTTCATCCCCTTGATCGATCTCTTTGATTAAAGTTTTATGATGAGCCCTAGTTCCAGCATAAGAAGTTGAAGATCCAATTTGATGGTAAATGGGAGCAACGGGTGATTATCGGAAAAGCCTAGAAGAATGCAAAAGGGATAGGGATGCAAAACTTGATAGAGCTGAGGGATTGACTTCCCATAAGCTTATAAAATTATTTAATATTTCATTTAAAATTTTCCCACTCTTGTATGTTTTGATAATTGTGTATGTTGAATTTGTTTGTGTTGACAAGTTCCCTGAGCAGTTTGAAGAGTACCATAGGCCAATACTTGACATGCATTCGTGGCGAGGTGGAAGAGACCCACAAAATGTTGGCTAAAGTGGATGCCCATGATCCACATTTCATGGAAGTCCATGGAATCCAGTTTCAACTAAGCGAGGACAAAGAGCCACAAAACTTTGAGTTGGTTTTCAAAGAGAGTGGGGAGGAGGCCGAGGCGGGGGTTGTGATAGTGCTAACCAAGAGGACGACAATGACTCGGAATATATTGATCGCATGTTCGAAGGTGTGTACACCACTTACCATAGAAATTTGAATTCTATATTTCCATTCCAGATAATTTTTTAGTATTAATATTTAAAATATTTTGTACAATTGACTATGTTTGAATGGATTAGGAGTAATTAAAAGGTTTTTTTTGATTAATTTAACTTTTTATTGTTGTTTATTACATCGTCAATTGTGATGTGAATATACTTCATGTTATTAATTTACAGGAAAAAGAAAAACTTCAAACTCATTTCTTTTTGTAAAATTACCATTAGGCCTAAAGCATTTCCGAGTTTGCATTTTGCTTGGCTCGTTAATTTTTTTCCCAGACTCATTTCCGAGTCCATAAGTCCATCTTGTATATTTTAACATTTTAGCCAAATCAGTTTCCAAGCTCAAAAATGTATGTTTTGAATTCAGGCCCAGAATTAGGCCCACCCCGGGTAAAAAAAGGCGACCATTTTTTTCCATTTAATTATGTTCCTAGTTTTGAACCAATTCGGTTCCTCCATATGAAGAGCCAAATTTCCTTTTCTGAATTTGGTACAGACAGTCGTCCCTTCTAAATAAAAGGCATGAGCAACTTCCGAAGACGGAAGCTACTTTGCATATATATATATATATATATATATATATATATATTAAAAAGACACCCCCAAAAGTGAGCCGATGTGTC
>JAULKK010295476.1:0-12968 GCA_032355705.1 Rubia peregrina
CTAAGCATTGAACCAATTCATGCATTTACACAAGATTAGCCAAGAACGTTCAACGCTCTTTAACTTCTCTCATTTGCTACACAAATAAACATGATGAAGAATTAGACATCACCACATTTACCTAGCACTCATCAAATCACCAACAACATTAGAAGTCCTAAATCATGCTTTTGGATTTCATATCAAAGAGGGAAGAATTAATTACTTTCTTCAAACCTAACACAATATCATACAAGCATTTCATATACTCAAACTTCCAATATCATAAATGAATTCAACTGCCCAAATTCAAGCCCAATAAATACACAATAGCAAAAGCATTAAATAGATAAATATGGATTATCAAAACATAGATAAGGAAGCCTCAATCCAATGCTCCCAAGGAGATAACTAAACTAGATAATCAAAACCCATAACATAGAACAAATATTTACAAAAAAATAATAAGAAAGTGTAGGAGAAGATGAAAAACTAGGATTTTCAATCCCCAAGTCGGGTCAAGAAGGATTGGAAATGAGTGGATGAAGTGCTATTTATAGTACAAGAAAAAGGGGAGTAAAAACACTTTTCTGGTTGTCTATCGCAAGCGCGATAGTTCCTTTGCGACTCGCGATGGATTGCATTCCAGCTCTTTACTATTTTGTTTCACTTCCTTCGGTTGAACTGTTGATCATTTTGGGAGTTTTCGTAGTCATTTTTATAGTACTCGAGAAGAAAAATCCAATGGGGCCACCCTTGGAGGCTAGTTCTGCTCAGATAATTCTTAGACACCTGCTTCAAAATTTAGATCAGTCTTCATCTTCTACTTTGCTCCCTTTTTTCACTTTATCTTCTACCACTTTGTAAGTGGCATTCCTTCTTATACCATTCTTGTGAATGGCCTTATTCAATGATTATCAAAATAAGCTCACATGTAAGTCTTCAAATCTTCAAAGGTAGTATTCAAAGTCTTCCAACAATTCCCTTGGTACACAAAATTCTCTAGAAAAGTAATAAAAGCACAAAGTTGCTCTTAACTCTCCTTAGAGAATTTCAAGAAAAAATGGCACACATAGAGCATAAAGGTGTATAAAAGTGAATCCAAAAAGTCCCAAAATAACCGTATAAAATATACACACCAATCACACAAATTTCGTTCACTCAGTTCCATTATTTTGCACCACAAATTTGTGGGCATAGGGGGACCCAATCAAAAACAAAGCCCTGTACACCATGTTGACACTAATTTGGAGTAGAAACTGAGCAGAAATTCGAGTAGAAAGCCATCCATAGAACTCAGCGAAAATTTAAAGCCCATCAAAATACATCCAGTAAAAGGAAGACCCGAGATATTTATATAATCAAATCCCAATTCATGACCGCAAATTCCATATAAAAAATCTGAGTTTATTCCTCTTATTCTTCAAATCAGACTAATCCAAAGGAAAAATCAGATCTTAAAAACTTACCCATTGTGTTGCTCTCTTCGATCTGTCAAAATTCCAACTGATCCAAACGAACCATGCCAAATCCACACCAATTTGTGCTCGCAAATTTAATGAGAAGAAAAATAATTATCTTCTCTCAAACCAAATCTGAAATCTTCAAAAAAATCCATCAATAGAACCATCAGAAGATGCCCGATGAGGAATCCAACAAGGTTTTTGGATTCCTCACCGGAAGAGCACAGACTAGAGGGGGGAATGCAGGAATTAATGGAAAAAAGATGGCCTACATTATCTAGGAGGGGCCCACCCCTTTTTCTCAAGAGTTTTTTTTTCTACTGGGAGCTCTTTCTAGATTCAATGAATCCATGCTTACTACATAAAAGAGGGGGATATCCTGGAGTTATGTTTCCCAGTTCCAGTTCCTATGTAGGAAAGTAGAATTTTTTCGGATAAAAGGGATCCATTCTTACTACATCAAAAGAGGGATAACATGGTTGTAAGGTTTCCCAGTTCATGTTTATGGGTGTTGAAAATCTGGGGAGATGCTTAACAAAAGCCATTGGGATGGAAATGAAGGGTGGAATTCAATGTAACGATGATGTATCAGGAGGGGTGAAATTCAGTGTAACGATGATGTATCGAGAGTTACATGGGGAACAAAAGCATGTGCAATAAAGCAAATTGTTTTTGATAATCAGGCAAGAACCAGGGAAAAGTTTACTCTGTGGATATTGCCATAACAGATTACCAATGAGGGACAAGTTGAGTAAGATTGGGATTACAGTGGATAATAAATGTCACTTATGAGATTAGGGGAAAGCATAAAACACCTATTCTTTGGCTGCAATAGGACGAAAGATATCTGGGCAGTTGTTGAGATGGAAGTGTGCAGACAGAGAACCGGGGAGATGGAAGGAGGAGAAAAGATGAATGATAAGAACATGCAAAGGCAAGGGCTAGAAATTGCAACTAATGAAGTTAGCCATAACTAAACCAATACATGGCATCTGGAAGCTGAAAAACAATAATTGCTTTGGACATGAAGGACTAAATATAGATATAGATGCAAGATCATAGAATCCATTGTGCATAGGGCTTGGATGAAATCGAAATTAAATGAGAAGTGTGTATAGTCTATGTAATAATAGAAGAATAGGGATGAAAAGAAGGACATCGTGTATGTATTAGTGCATCAATTTTTTAATGAAGTTAAAACCTTTTCAAAAACGAAAAGAAAATAAGAACTCTCAACTTGTTCTTTAAATGGATTTTTATTCAGTAACATAAATTTTCTCTCTCAAATTATATAGTATACTGCACTTAGTTATTCAATCTTAGGGATTTTACAGTCATAGATTATAATTATAAGATCAAGACAAGCTGCTATAGTTAAATTGATAGACACGATTCTCTTTGGAAGCGGTGCTAGGGCACCTGTTCAAGTCTTCTTGCATCCTAAAATGTGATTAAACAATAAAGTAATGTAAGCGAGTCACTAATAGATAGGAAAGAAAATTAATAAGTTAAATATTAAATAAAAGTAATAAACTCTCACATCACTCATTAAATGTATTTTTATTCAGTAATGTTAACTTTTTTATATACAAAATTATATATTACTGCATTCAGTTATTCAATCTAGGCTATTTTGACAATCATGCATTCTTATAATTTCAAGCTATTTTTTATAGTTAAATTGGTAGACCTGAACTGTACTCTAAGGAAGCAATACTACAGCATCTCGGTTTCAGTCCCCTTGGTTTCCAAATATGAGATTCAATAAAAAAAATTTAACCAAATCAATGAATTAACACAATGAGTCTATAATGGATAGTAAAGGGAATTATTTCAGGTCAAACCCTAAAAAAATAAAAATAACAAATTCTCAACCTGTTGTTTTGTTGGATTTTCATTCAGAGATGTAAGCATTTTCTTAAAAAGTACAAAGTATAATGTATTTGTTTTACTGAATGTCAAAAATTTAAAATCATAGATTATTATAATTTTAAGACAAGTCTCTATGGAGAAACTAGTAGACATGTCGCTCTTCGAAACCAATACTAAGGCATCTCGATATGGATGAGGAGATTCAGAAGATAAAAAAAAACAATTCAATAAAGTAATATAAGTGAGTCTATAATAGATAGAAAGGGAAATTATTAAGGTAGAATTCTATGATATATAGTTTAATATTCATAAATTTTTCTCATGATTAATAATCAAAGGTTGCATGTTAGAAATTGAAAAAATGAAGCTGAAAAACTTAATTTCTTTAGACATGCTAAAATATAAAGTAAGCTTTGGAATAGTATGTTTGATCACTGAATAAAATTTAACATTAAACTAGCGGGGTTCAACCACGCGTTGCGCGGCGTTCTTAATTAAAAATTGGGATAACATTGAACTACCAGAACCCTCGTATTCTTTGAATTTTTATGATAAAAACACTTCAAGACAATTTTTTAAAGATAATTCCCATACCCTCATGCACAAGATATGCACATGTTGTGCACAAAATATACTCACAATCTGCTCACAAATTCTCTGACTTTTAAAAAAATCAAAATTTTAGTGCCAATAACAATAAAGTGTTAAAGAACTCATTAAACTATACTTTTATTAAAAAGGAGATTAATTTATTACTTTGACATACTACCCCATATACTTCTAATCCTTGAAAACATATTTATGCAAACTAGTTTCTCCCAATCAGCTCCTCAACGAAAGATTGTTGGCTCTTTCAACATCCTGGTTTGCATCAATTACGTGAAAGGCACGTTGATTATATGGAATATTAGTATTCAATAATCCTATCAGATATCTCAAGCTCCAGTTAGGAACATGTTATCGGAGTTCTGGGGATTTCGTGTACAAAACCCTGTGAGAAACTTTCCCTATGGGTTTGGGTACAACCATTTGAGCAAGACTACAAGGTGGTCAGGTTAGTGAATCACGCAAATATTGGTCCTCCTCATTTTCAACAAAAATCCTCAATTTTGTGAAATAATTTTTTTATAGTTTGAAAAACAATACTTGAAGAAATCTCCCTGATTTCCCCTACCATGTTTTGTCAGATAATAACTCATTTTAAAAAGGAGCCCTTGCTGGAGTTTTTGCCAAATGTTGCCTGAATTTAGTTCACGAGCAATGGCTCAATAGCCGCAATTTATCTTAGATCTAATGAGTATAGAGTTAAACGACAGCCTAATTTTGCAGGACATTTTGAGTGGATTTTGGAAGAGTCGAGTGGTTGTCTTTGCGTAATGCATACGTTTATCGAAAACTAGGCTCTTTCTTCAAACCTGATTGCAGCTTTGATGTGGGTGATGGAGTACGGAAACACGAATTCTTGAATGAACATTTTTGTGGATGTAACAAGTGGTTTTGGATAAGCGATTATGAAGCTGATCAACTATACAACAGATTATAAGGAGATAATTTTGCACAAAATCTATCAAAACTATAACAAATATGCTCACAAGTTCCCCAATAAAAAAATAATAATCAATTTTTTTCATGTAAATCCTAATAGGGGGAGCCTTATTTACAATTTTACAAAATTTAAGTGTTATCGGACCAGGTTAGATTTTAAAATCTAAAAAACTGACCAAATCACCGAGCTAGTGCTGGTGACAGAATCAAAAGAACATCTGATAAACAAAATTTATGCACACAATTTGCAATTAATTTGCACGAAATATAATCACAATATGCACTAACTGCATGAGAAAAAAAGTACAAAAACAAATGTTGTCAATTTGACTGTTTCTACCATAAAAATCCCTAGTTATTTTAGTTTAAATGTCAAAGGCTCATTACGGGTTGATCGTTGATTACTTATAATCAAATTGTAGTTATTAGTGTATATATATAATAGGGCATATTAAGGGTTGACTGTTGATTTGTTAAATTCGAACCCTATATATAGATATGCAGACACTAATAACTAGTCTTTGACTTTAAGTAATCAACAGTGAACCCTTAATCATCCCTATATATATGTATATGCCTTTATACAGACGATTAAGAGTTAACCTTTGATTTGTTAAAGTCAAATCCTAGTTATTGGTGTTTATATACATATGATTGTTTAAGGGCTGACCGTTGATTACTTAAAGAAAAACCTATTTATTAGAGTTCATATATAGGGCTGATTAAGGGTTGGCATTAGTCTACTTAAAGTTAAACCCTAGTTATTAGTGTTTTATATATGGCTGATTAAGGGTTGACCGTTGATTACTTAAAGCCAAACCCTAGTTATTTGTGTGATACGGATTTCAAGGCTACCTCCATAGATGAAGACATGCCAAAGCTTAATCAGACATTCAAGGGTTATGTTTGATATCCTCTAAGTGACATGACGGGTCCCGTGACTAGGGAAAGAATGAAGCTTTAAAATGTGGTGTTGGATGTTTTGATTGATCAGTTTCATGATGAATAATTGAAGAATAAATTGAAAATGTCTTGGATTAATTGTTTAAGAGTTTGAAATAGTGAAGATATTAAGAAGAACCATATATTATTTTTCCCACTATGTTTTTAGTGAGGTAGTGTGATCATTGTATTTTATAATCAGGCTCATTAAATTGGCCATATTGGCATTAGAAGAGTTCATTTTGGCCATACCTTTATTAGGGTTTAGAAAATTTGGTTTTATTTGATCAGAATTAGATTTAGTAAGTTTAGATTAGTTCAAGAATTCAAAAAATAGTTGAGTTGATTTATTTAGATAAATTTGGTCATCAATTAGTTTAAATTATGTATTTTTGTTTGATATGGTTTTATCTTCTATAAGCTGCCATAAGTCATTACAGTTTCTAATGGGAATTGCCAAATCCTATCTTCTTTCTGATTTATATTGGCATTACTCCTACCCATAAGTGGGGGAGGCCTTGGAAGAATTCATTCATCGCATATACATCATACATTCATATTTTGAGTTTATACACTTTGCTTAAACCGTTAGGTAAGTCCATTTAAGATTAGTGCTTAGAACCGTTAGGATTCTTTGTGTTAGTTTTGGTACAATTAGTGCTTGGGTTCATGCAAATTAATCCCTTGTCATAGTGAAGTTCATAATAAAAAAATTCTTGACTATACTTTTTCGGTATCTTCTTGATTTCAAGAGGGTTCTGCGATCAACCTCGTTAAGAGTGCTTCTCAAAATTTTGCAATCCAAAGTCTTTGCAAGAAGATTCATATCATAGTGTTTGTATCTATATATGACTTTATATGGACAATTAAGGGTTGACCGTTGATTTGTTAAAGTCAAACCCTACTTATTAGTAGTTATGTATATAGGGCCAATTAATGGTTGACCCATGATTATATAAAGAAAACCTAGTTATTAATGTTTATATATAGGGGCGATTAAGGGTTGGCCATTGCATACTTAAAGTCAAATCCTATTTATCATTGTTTATATATAAGACTTTTTCACTACAAGAAACATGACCTATTACTTCTCCCCTTTTACCTTGGTTAATTTTTTTGAAGTAAATAATATTTGTTACCTCGCTTAAAATATAACCGAGGAAAATAATTGGTTTTTTACCTCGGTTATTATACTGACCGAAGTGAAAGGGGAAAGAAACAAAGTAAAAACCCTTAACGAATAGCTTGTGACGTCGTATGTGATCTATTAGAATGGTTGCCAAAGTCGCATATTATTTCATTTTCAACGACATAGGTTGTGATGGAAGATTAACGTCGTAGATAAGTAAAGATAGAACTTTCAGATGATAAAGTTGAGAAGGATTGATTTCAAATAATGATGAAGTATTATTTTAAAATTCAATAAGGCAAGTATTGTTATGTTACAATAAAAATGGTGGAATAATAGGTAAAACAACACCCAACAAGTAAAGATTTTGAAGGTGCAACAACAAAGGAAATTAAAAAGAAAGTCAGGGTGGTAATATTGTCTCCGGTCTAGCGTTTCTCTCTCCTCTCAATGTCCCATGATCAGTTTAAATTCTTGGGAATGTAAAAAGAGAATTAGTTTAATTTACGAAAATGATTGATTTCAGTCTACAAAATTATTCGTTGAATGGTTTTGAATTAAAGCATTGTGGGAAATGGTGTTGATGGCACGGTTGGAAATCATTTTAAAATCATGCACACATCAAATCCCACAAATAGTCAATTACATATTGTTCAAATTAGATAGTAAAATTATTTTTATAAATAGTAATCATAAAAATACCCTAAAAGTTACTTACAAATAATTACAAATTAGTACATAAAACTTCAATTATTAATAATAATTGTCTCAGTTCCAATATCAGAATAGACACTACAATAAACTCACTCTCTCCAATGATGATAACCTTGAAGACAATCGGTCCCAAAACTTCTATCACCTCAAAGAATAAGGTGTCCCCAGAAAGGAACTCGGCAAAACTCTTTGGGGACACGGCCTTGATCTTCACTTGGCCCGATTATTTTATACGCCACTCTCTCCCAGTAGCTCCTAAGCACAATGAGGATCTTCTCATTAGGAAGAAGTGGTACAATTTCCCTCGAGATGTACTAATTCAGGAAAAAAATCATTATGAATATATAAGCAATTAAAAACAATTAGTATTAACTTAAAATCAAATAATTTCATGCTTCTATTCATTGGCTAGTTTTAGTCCTTACCAAAGTTGAGTTTTTTTCCAAAAATCTTCTACTTCAAAGTGCTGTAAAAACTTGGGCTATCCCCTGCCATTGTATTATGTTCAAGTTCGAACACCAAAAGTTTGGGGTTTCTCCATTGTCTGGAGAAATGTATTTAAAAAATTAATTTTGATAAAGTGTACGTATGTATTAATAAAAACAATTTTTTTTAAAATACCTGGAAGAAGGGGCGATTAGAGAATCCTTAACCGGGTATTATTACTGCATATAAATAGACAATGTTTAGGGAAAAACTATACAGCCTTATAAAAATAATGTGTGACGTCGGCCATGTGTCGCAGAAACATGTTAGTCTGAACCAATGGTTATATCAACTTGTACCAGCGACATCGCAGGTTAGTCATTTTGACCAATATACAGACCGATATAGAAAAGAAATCACAGAAAGAAATGTAAAGTAAACATTAATGCCTACATACGTTAGGTCATCGGTTTTACTGATGGATAAATAGAGATGCTAGCGACGTCGCACACCATTCACATAAATAGAATGGTAAGCGATTGAAGACTTATTTCACATGCATCAGAGACAGCAACAGGAAAAACATATAACCAAGTGAAAATGATAGCATATTCACACACCATATTGAAAGAAATATTAATATTTCCGTCTTTGTGTGATGATGGTAAAAAAAATAAAAAATGAAGAAAAGTGTGACACCAACAGGAATTCAGTGGTTATGGATTGGAGTGGATGAGATTGAATGATAAACTCTTCTCCAACGCCTCTATTTATAGGTGAACCAAACAGGCTGTAGAATTCTCTTCCATCTCCCCAACAACCATAGTAAATGCTAGGAGCCTTCTAGAGGGTAGTCTAGATTCATCCTCCAGCATCCGAGAAATATGCTCTTCTTCCATCAGTGGAGAGTTCTAGAATTGGGGAGAAAACGCAACACATATGCATAACAATGTTTGTGGAAAAAATGAAATTGAAAGAAATCTAACATACTTCAGAAGTTTTCCAAATAAAAAAATCCTTGAATAATCCGCTTGGCTAGTACGACATCGCACCTTCATCGATTCGACCGACATAAAAGCTGACATATGACCAATGTCGATAAGCCTTATTTTGAGTCCCACCATTTCAGCTAACTAGTAGGGAAAACGGGCCCATGCTTGAACGAAATGAATATAATTGACCTAAATAATGCTTTATAATATATTAAAATATTTATTCAATTTTATAATTTTCTATGAACTTTATTAATGTCCGGTTCGATCATAATCAATTTTACGATAACTGGTGAACTTTTTAATTTTTACACATTGGTTCTTCCAAGAGGGTTGGACAGGGCGAAATGCAAGATTGTAGATTCTAATACACTTTTTATTTTTTACACATTGGTTCCTCTAAGTGGGTGGGACCGAGGTAAAAAAATACACTTTTAACTACGGCTACATTTACCTTGGTTTTTTATGGCTGAAAACTGAGGTAAAAACCCCCTATTGAACCGAGGTAATAGGTGTTGTCTCTTGTAGTGTATATGGACGATTAAGGGTTGAACATTGATTACTTAAACTCAAACCCTAGTTATTAGTGTTTTATATAGAAATATACATAACTTTAAACGGATAATTAAGGGTTGACCGTTATTTATCTAAAGTCAAAACTTAGTTATTGTTCTTATATATAGGGCCGGTTAAGGGTTGACCATTGATTATGAAAAGTTAAACCCTAGTTATTTTTGTTTATATATATTGACTCAAGTTATGAATGACCATTGATTTGTTAAAAGATAATTATCAGTAAGGTCTATAAAGTCCAACTTTATGTAATCCACGTTCGTTGTTTGTTTTAATATGATAAGAAAACTGATATCGGTCACCCATCGCTTAGGTCTCCGTAACCGAAGAAAGAGCTGACCTTGGTTACATCTTGATTCAAGTTGATGGGTTATATAAACATACTGCTAATATCGAGTTCATGTCTGTTTCTTTTCGGATGATAATGTAAAGGGAAAGCTGGTGTTGGTCTCATAGTTGGCCGATGATATGAAAAGGAGCCCGATATGAATTTGATATTAGTCCGTCAAACATAACCTATATTTTAAAGTCTTCTAAAGGATGTTGTACAAATGAAATCTATAAATAAAAAACCCCCTAATTTTCAATTTGAAAACCTAATGAACCCTAATAGAGAGAGGAGATTTTGAACCGTTAGGTTTGTTTTCCTTTTAAATTAGTGCTTAGAAACGTAATAGTTCTTTTTTATTAATTTGGTGCAACTAGTGTTTGGGTTCATGCCAATTGGTCCCTTGTTTTAGTGAAGTTCTTAGAGTCATGTCTTATATCTCACGTTTGTTTGTGTTGCTTGATTAAAAGGCAGTGCTACGGATCATTTAATATCGGTACTTCTCAAAATTCTGTAATCCAGAGTTTTCATAAGGAGATTCATATCACTTTATTTATTGACTTTTAAATTTTTGCAACCATGATTTTATAATTTTATAAATCTTAGTATATGGGATCAATCAATTTTGAAGATGTTTGTGGTGTTTGTGTTGTGAAATCAAGTTTCTAACGCATCATAAAACATTTAAAGGTATTTTTTATCCAATCCACTATATTTCCCTAGTATTTATGTTGATCCAAAACAACACACCCTGAAGAGAACGTCTTTCATTATTTTTAATCGACATTTCAGATTCTAACAAGGTCAGGCAGCAAACATCAGAGCCAAACAATTATGAGCCATCAAGAATAACTGAAGAAATATACCGTTGAAGAGGATCAACATGCTGCTTTGGAGTTGCAGATTCACATTAGAGCTTGATCAGTTTTGGCGGGAAATTTGAATTAAGGCGGTGGCATTATTTTGAAACTGATCATTAGTTTTAGATAAGTTTAGGATTAGTTTTCTATTTTGGTAGTTAGGACATTTGTATAGCTCTATAGTTGGTTAGTTAGTTCGACAGTTAGAACTTGAATCTTGTATATATAGCAGTCGTAACCACTTCTTTTTGGTAAGTTAATACAACATAAAATTTTCCCTTAGCTTACTTCCATTGACCAATCTGATTTTCTTTTCTGATTCCAAGCTCACTTGAGCTTGTTCCTGGTTAGATTAATCTTGATTTCTTCTTGGTATCAAAGCTCTAGTCTTTCAATTCAAATCCACCTTGAAAAACTACTCGAATTCTTGATTCAGATGATCGAATATGAGCACTGCTTCATGGTATGGAAATGGCCCTCATGTTGTTGATGCTGAAGGTTTTGAGAAAATCAAACTGGATGATCCGCTACTCCTCACATATTCAGATAATGGAAGGCTTGTGATTGTGCCAGATATTTTGACGGAGAAGAACTATATGTTCTGGAGAGAAGCAATGATAACTGCTCTCTCTGCGATAGGAAACCTGAAATTTATAACTGGAGAAGTGCCAAAGCCTGTTGCAAATTCTCCGCTGTTTCAGATTTTGATGAAGGCTAATTCGACGAATGTTTCATGGTTTAGGAACTCGATCAGCAAAGACATTGCGAAGATCTTTGCTTTTCAAGCTGATGTGAAGAAGCTATTGGATGTGGTTGAAGAAAGGTATGCAATTGGCCATGAACATCTTTACTATCAACTGATGACTAGTTTGATTGAAACTAAGCAAGGTATAGATTCATTTACTTAGTGTTTATCCAATTTGAAATATATTTGGGATCATATTGATGTTATAAGGCTAATACTTAAATGTATGTGTTGTCATTGTGAATGTAATTGTGGATTCTCAGTGAAACTGGAAATGCAAGCTAATCAAGATAGACTGCAAAAGTTTATGTCTAGTCTAAATGATATGTTTAATACTTTTAGGGATCAGAAACTTGTGATGGAACCTTTGCCAACTGTTGGAAAAACATACTCTCTATTAAGTAAACAGGAGAGACAGAGAAATTTAAAAGGTAACATGACCAGGAACATGAATCAATCAGCTGCAATACATGTGAGGCAAGGATTAGGATAGATAAATTCAGGAAAGTTTGGTCAAAACAAAAAATATGCTGAGGCTAAGAAACTGTTGAAGTGTGATTACTTTCATAGGAATGGACATTTGAAAGAATCTTGCTTCAAATTGAATGGATATCCGGATTGGTGGCTAGATACAATTAAAGTGAAAGGAAAGGCTTATGCAAATGCAGCTAATGTTTCAGTTTTTGAGGATGAAATTGATCAAGCTACATCTGGAGCACTTTTGAATCTGGAGAAATTAACAACATTGGAAATATGCAGGCTATGATTGCTAATATGATTCAAATGGAGTTTGGGAAAATGATGAAAGGGAAAGGAAAGGAGTAAGTAGCTAATTCAGAAGATATGATCAACTTTGCTCATCTGGATTTTACAGGTAACCTAATAACTCACTTTGCTAATACTACTTCTTGTTTTGAGGTTGGTGATTGGATTCTGGATAGTGGTGCTACTTCACATATGTGAAGTAATCTTTCTCTATTTGAAGCACTACACTCAGTCACTCATAAAACATCAATTCTTTTACCAGATCATTCAAAAGTTCACATAGATGCCATAGAATCGGTCAAGTTGAGTAAAAAGCTTAAACTGAAAAACTGTTTGTTTAGTTGTTTAAGTTCAACCTTCTTTCAGTACAAGGTTGGCACAGGAGTCCAATGTTTATCTCACTTTCTATCCCTATGTGTGTATCATACAGGACCACAAGACTAACTCAATTTTATGAATTGCAACTCAGTGCAATGGTTTGTACATTCAGAACAAGAAGTCTTTTCAAACCGAAGTCATCAAGAAGCATCTGGCCATATTGAAGCTAGATAGGTTAGTTACACATTCAAAATTGAGTTCTATGAACTGTCTTTCTGATAATGATTTAGAGATTCTGCATAATAAACTAGGTCATC
>JAULKK010295493.1:0-12967 GCA_032355705.1 Rubia peregrina
GCCATAAATCAGTTGACTAAAAAGTCAACGTGGTCAAGGGTTATTTTGGCACTTTCTGAGATTGCAGGGTTATATTGGTATTTTCGACCTAAAGTCAGGGTCATTTTAGCACTTAACTCAAACTTTAAATATGAGGTTTGCTCATTTGTTTTGTATTGCTTGCGAACAAACTTCGTTTCCAAATTTTCTTTCGTGACTGCTTGCAGGCTGGATTTGTGGAGGGCCAAGTCATGGAAATGGGATTCACTACATACAAATCTCTCAATCATGTTTTTCTTGCTTTGAATTCTCAAGGTGATTGTGAACAAATCTCGTGCTCAATGTCAATTTTTTGACACCAAATTACTTAATTCAAATCGATGACTTGAATGTGATACGAAAGACTACTGATGAGGTAAAGACAATGCTCAGATCAAACTGGTAAAAAAAATTGGGAGGGAGTCCCCTTACTGCTACTTGTTTGGAGTTGGAAAATCGTTTGGTGTACTGAATCTTGGGTGCAATTTAAGATTAGCTGTACGTTTTCTTTTCTTCTTCATTCTGTTCGATAATCATGTGATCTTCTGCAACACTTTTCACATATCAATTAATGATACGCATGTAATTTTTCCGAGAAATGCTATACAACAAACTGATTTTAAAATTCAGAAAATTGTAGGGTAAGGAGCAGCTCTTCTCTGCACAGCAGAACATCATTCTTCAGTCAGTTGAGATCATCAAGAGAAAATGGTGCTACACTCGCAAGCTATCACGAAGAATGTAAATGAGCATATCAGTTAGTCCAACCCTTGTTCTCTCACTGCTCGAAGATTCTATGAAATTCCCTGAAAATTGGTTGAAACCAGATTAAGAAGTAGAGGAGAATAACCGAAAAACCATTGGAACATTTATTAAGCAAGCAGAAAAATTAACTCGAGCTGAAGCTCTGGTTTCAGCTTATATACAAAATGCAGGAAAATGAAAAACCAATACACATGCAACACGTGTCCACAAAACTAACAAACTTTAACTGACTTAGCCTCTGGACATAAAACGACACCGTCCAGCTTAAACCTTTGGCGCCAAAGTTTAAAAACAAGAACTGGCGCCATATCAGTTCATCTTCAGGTTCTGCTTCTATTCATCTTCATGTTCTGCTTCTTCATCCATTGCCAGTGCAATCATAGTCTTTAGCCAGGTCGGCGGGGGAAGGTACGGAAGGATGAGCTCTGCTAAATGTAAGAAAGGATGCTGCTGTTTTTCCATTTTCCTGAGGCGGCGTTTAACCTCCATAACACCTCAGTTCCAGTCAGGATACTCTGTGACTAAACAACTCCCGCTAGGCGGCTGCTCTGTGACAAATCCTAAACGACACAGTTCCTCTTCTTTTCTATGTATATTGAAAGAGTCTGTCTCCTGCGAGACCGTCTCACCATAAGACAGGGACTAGAGTGAAGATATGCAAATGGAAAATCAAATTTATGGGTCAATTTAAAAATTATTTGGACTTGGGTATATTTTATAAAAAGTGCTGAACCTCAGGGACTAGTATGCAATTTCAAAAACACATCATTCGTCTCCGTCCATCTTCTGCAAACCCTAGTTACCGCCTCCCTCTTCTGCCTCTCACCTTCAACCGAATTCCCTCCTCCTCCTCTCATCTTCAACCGAACTCCCTCCCTCCGCCTCTCTCCTTCCCTCCTTCTCCGGGCGCGATGGCTATGTTTTCAATCACGCCTCCTCCAGTAGCTCCAATTTTGCTTCGACGAACCAGTGTCTTTCTCACCGTCGACAAGTTCCTTCTTCCCTCTTCCACCAGATTCCACCATATCCACCGCCTTGGAGCTTCTACTTTGCCATCCTCGTGACGGGTCTGGTTTAACTGTGATGAAAAGCTCATGCTTGAAAGTCTTGTGCTTGAAATCATTCAGGAGAGTGTCACATATTCAGAGCATAACCTTCCTCACCACAGTAGTACAGGGAACCCAAATCAAACAATTAAGCGCACTGCCATATCTGTTATCGATTTTCGCAATATCCAAATCAAACAATTAAGCACACTGCACTTTGCATTTCAAGTTTAGTTTGCTAAATTCAATAGCATACAGAGTCGGCGTATATACACAGATGAAATAAGCGTGGTAGAGGCTGATTACACTTCCCAAAAATTTGAGAAGGATTTGGACAGTTCGAGCCAGGGTTCAGGCCAAAATTTTGACTGAAATCAGGTCTAAAATTTGGGCCTTGAGATCATATTTAAGTGATGAAACATCAAATTTAAAACAAGTTACATCAAATTTAAAACAAATTACATCAAATAAAAAATCTAAACCATCAAATTAAATAAGTATACTAAAATATACATCAAAATAAAATAGTTAAACATCAAATAAATACACAAAAAATATACTAGATTATAGTTAAACATCAAAATAAATTCTAATTTACATATGTTTAGTGATTCTCATCACTTTATGTAAATTACGGATGAATAAGTAATTTAAATAAATTTGTATGCAAGACATAAAACATTAAAGACTGATAACTCAAAATTGAATTAATTAAATGAATCGTCATTGGCATAGCAAAAAGATATAAAATTAGAAACCTTTAATGTAAGTTTTACGTTATCCCGTGAAAATAATAATCGTCATAACTATCGAACCATTAAACATCATTCAGTACAAAAGGGTTCAAATGCCCTGAAAATACTAACATAAAAATTGGAAAAAAAATACAAATCAACCTAAAACATCAATAACAATCTAGTGTCTCAGCTCTAACAAATTAACCAATATTTGTAAAATGCCATCTTAAGCAATACATCCCAAATAATTAAATTCTAATTTTCCCCTGACTTGTTTTCCTTCGTTGCTCGCTTATTCACAAACTTGTCTTCTTTCCTACTGGTTTAAAAGAGGAAGACTCTTTTATTCCATCAACGCTATGATCAAAGGTTGATTTTTGGTACTCTGTTCAATGGAACACCTTCGGGAGTATGATTCCTCATAGCATTTTTAAATATCTCATAAATGACATCATAGAGCTCTGATTTGTAAAGTATTTCTGTGAAATAAACATAAAATATCACATACAATAATTAAAATATCAATATTTGAAATTAAAACATCACAATAGCACACATAACATCACTGAAAACTACATTGAGAAATATCAAATATAGTATTTAAAACATCAATATTAAAATTTAAATATATCAACAGTACACACTAAAATATCAAAAGAACAAAATTGAACATATGATGTATACTTAAATATGAAAACACCACAAGTATCAAACACTGAAATTATAACATTACACCAACACACATAACAATACTTAAAACATCAAACAGAAAATGAGAAACATCAACAACAGTATTTAAATCATCACATATGAAAAATAACAAAACTTACAGTTCCTATTTCATTCTCGATTGCAGCAACGGTGAGAAAGTGCTCTTAGACATCTAAAAACAGCAACAACACAAAAATTAACTCAAATAGTAACAAAACCCTAAGGTATCACACACAATTAAAACAACAAAACTAAACATCAATTGCACACTTAAAACACTACAAGCATCAAATACTGAAATTAAGTCATCACAGCAACACAGATAACAGTACTTAAAACCTAAACATCAAACAGAAAACAGAAAACTAGAAACATCAAATAGAAAACTAGAAACATCAACAATAGTATCTAAAACATCACATCTGCCAAATAACAAAATTTATAGATCCTCCTTTCTTCTCGATTGCAGCAACAGTGGGCAAGTATTCTTAGACATCTAAGAAATAGCAACAACAACACAAAAATTAGCACAAATCGTAACAAAACCCTAAGATATCATACACAATCCAAATTGAACATCAATTGCACACTTAAGCATGAAAACACCACAAGCATCAAACGTTGAAATTAAAACATCAAACCAACACAGATAACAATATTTAAAGCCTAAAACATGAAACATCAATCTGAAAATGAGAAACATCAATAACTACATCTAAAACATCACTACTGAAAATTAAGAAAACTTAAAAATCCTCCTTCCTTCTCAATTGCAGCAACAATGAGGCAAGTCTTCTTAGACATCTGAGAAACAGGAACAGCAACACATATATTAGCACAAATCTGTAAGAATAACTCACAAACACACCAAAAAAATCCCCAAATATTACTCTGTATGACCTACACAAACCCTAGAATATCACATGAATCAAAGAAAGTAAACAAAAATCGATAAAAACAACAAAATATGCATAAAATCATAGTGGAGAAATTACCTGCGAAGATAAACATAAAATGAAAGTTGAATTGTGTTAGATCGTCGGAAATCGAAGCTAAAACCGGCAAAATCGCAAAAAATGAAGCACAACTTCCCTGTGTTCTTCCAAATCACTGTGTGTAAAAAATATGGAAGAAAAATAGAGAACAAGTGAGGTCGAATCAAAGGAAGTGAGAGGTTGAAATGAAGAGCAAAGGGAAAGAGGGGGAGAAAAACGCAGAAAAAGAAATGAGAGGAGAGAGAAAATGTCAGGAAAATGTGGGAGAAGAAGAAGAAAGATTGATATTTAATCTTGAACTTAAATGTAAAATAACAAAAAAAATCATCCAATCCCTGAACTTTTAAAACTTCAATTTGGGACCCCATGTTGATTTCTAATAATGCTGCATAAACTAGGCGTGTTCAAATTGCAACCCCCCCCCGGTCAGTTTTGACTCGATTCATTTAGGAAGGATTAGATCAATGTCTCATTTGGATCAGTTCTACAATCTAAGGATTGAAAGACAAATTCCTAAAATTTGATTCAAGAACCGGTTTAAACCAGAAAATAGTTAGCCATTTTTTGTTAGTTAACTTGAGCGATTAAGCTAGGAAGTGAGCTGCATTAAGTAGCAACAATCAAATAGTTTAAGCATTCATTCAGTTGTGAATCGCCAGAACTTGTAACTTCGCTTCTCATCTTATTCTCTCTTTTTTTTCTCTTCTAAAACTCTCAGATTCTTCATGTGTTTTGGTTGAATCTGCACCTATTTCATACATATTGGTGTTGTTCTTTGTTAATTGCATTCAGGTTCTCTTGGATCATAACAAGTGGTATCATAGCAGACGTTCCTTGGCTTGAATGTTTTGGTGAATCGAAGTTATCAAAGTTGTCAAATTACTCGGTAATGGCAAAAACATGTGGTACGAATCAATGGAAAATCGGTTGAAGGATCTTGGTAACGAGTTTGATCGAATATACTAATGAAAGGAGGATGCAAAACCGAGTGATTGAGGAGCAGATAGATGCTTTGAATGCAAGGGTTAGGACAATGGAATCCTCTTTCGAGTCTCTTCACCTCGATGTACAAAAATAATTCAGGTCTAGATGAACAAACATCAGGATAAAATGAACAGGTGATTCAATGAATTGATAGAAATGATGAGAGCTTTGGGTCCAGCTAACAAGAACAAAGACGAGGCAGTTGTTGGGAGTTCTGATCACTATGATCACACTGCAAGTGCGGAATTGTCGACGATAACTCTCGGTGAAGATACTCATGCACAGGTTATAGACAAAGTTTCTGAGGACAATGAACTAGTTCATAATTAGGTCAGATTTGAACAAAGACCATATAACAAAGATATACATATTCTTGAAAGTACTGGGGAATCATTAGTGATAATAGAGTCAGTTAGGTTATCTTCAGTTGCTGATAATCTGGAATTCACTGATAGTAAAGCAAAATCAATTTCCATTAGTTTGTTGGGAAAATTTGGTGGAATTATTAAGTTAGATATCAAGGATTACTTTGTTGGGAATGGAACATTCAAAATGTGTGAGTTATGTGAGGATGCTTTTACTCAGAGTGGGAGCAAGGAAAATATTGATAAAACTAGTGAAAGTGTTAAGCCTATTATGTGTTATGATCCCGACATTCTTCAGAAGTCTTGTGATGGGTAACGAAGATATACATATTCTTGAAAGTATTATGGAATCAACGGCAATAATAGAGTCAGTTAGGTTATCTTCAATTGGTGATAATAGAATCAGTTAGGTTATCTTCAATTGGTGATAATTCATTGATAGTAAGGCGAAATTGATTTCCATTGGTTTGTTGGGAAACGTCGGTGGAACTATTAAGTTAGATATTAGGGATTACTTTGTTGGGAATGGAACACTCAAACCATGTGACTTCTGTGAGGATGATTTTACTTAGAGTGGGAGAAAGAAAAGGATTGATAAAATTAGTGAATGGTTTGAACCTATTATGTGTTATGATCCTGACATTCTTGAGAAGTCATATAGTATTTTTACCTATGGTGAAGATATAAATGATCTTAAGAATGAAAATTTAATTTTTCAATGTCTTTGTTATGATGTCTTTGATGTGATATTGAGCATTCTAAAATTGACTTATAGGAGACAAGGAGGTCAATAGGTTAAAAGTGTTGTCGAATATAAAGGAGATAGAATCTTGAAAGAAATTTGCATTTCTACTTTGAACTGTGAAGGAGAAAGTAGTGTTGAATTGGTGAAATTAATTATGAAAAAGAATAAGGGATGTATTGTGGGCTATAATCTTGTATTAGTTGATAATTTAGTTCAAGACAACGCTTGGAAAATTTTCTTTGCTGAAGGAATTAGAATCAATTTTTATGAGCTAGTATTAACTACAGAAAATGAAATGGATTATGCCTACAGTGCATTGGTTAGTAACAAAGGATGATCCTCTTGTAGGTTTTATGTCCTAAAGTCAATAAATATTGAATTCTAAAATAGATTTATTGCCAACGTGAATCGGAACCCAAAGGGTCACACACAATTGGACACTTCTTATCAGATTAAATAGATTGTAAGATTGTTTTATAATTAAAGTAATCTTCAAGGACTGGAAGATAAGTAAGTATGGTTTTCATATTGGGCCAAGCCCCCGTATGGTAGCTTGTTTATATCCATCTCTGTATTCAGAAATATACACAACTCTCATTTTGACCTGCCCGTCAAACATAAAATATATAAACAATCTATACATTTCAGGTTTCTGATACGGTTCGTGTGGATACCTTGGAGGCTGGACATTTGTGCGGCTATGAGTGATCAACAACTGTTGTAGCAAGGTTCAATTCGTTACTAGGTATGGATTCTTCATTTGTATTAACATGTTAATATTAATCTATTGATTTCAATGTGATCTTGGAATAATCAATCTTATAATTTTGCAATATATATGTGTATGTATATGATTGATTGACTTACACCTCTATCATGGATTATATTAGCAGCGTGTTTTAACGGAGGAACTAATATCAGTTGTCAAGTATTGGGGATCTTATGTTACAGCCTATTAAAAGTGTGTGATAGTGAAAACTTTTTTGTCAAAATTAGAGGTGTTGGTTATGGAAAAGTTGTGGGATTGAAGAATGGAATCAAGGGAATTCTAGTTCTGGTATTTCAAGTAACTAAAGGTGTTAATTATGAATTTGAGATAGAGTTTTGGTTATTCACATTGATTGAGGAGACCCCTCTCCTTATAAATATGCCTTTATTACAACTACATATATATATATATATATATTATGAAAAATAAGCTAGATTTCTTAATCATTGGTAAAGTACAACTTCATAATCTAATGTATAATAAATATATTTATAATTTGTATCTTGATTTTTAATTAATTTTCAATACTCCCTCTATCCCTAATAAATTGGCACATTTTAACTTTTGAAAGTCAACTTAATCAATTTTCAACTACTTTAATATCTTTATTCAGGTGTATAAAAAATGGAAATAATAATAATTTAAAAATATATGTGATAATGAATACAACAACATTTGACAAGATAATATTCTTGCATATATAATAATAGAATTAAATGATTGAATTTGACTAACTTTGACTTCCAAAAATTAAAATATGCCAATTTATCTTAACGGAGGGAGTATAAAAAAAATTCCTTGATGAAAAGTTGATTATGCCCCTAGCAGTATTTGAGTAGCAATATGTATCTATTTCTAATTACAAAGTTATCAAATCGTAAGGAAATTATCTACCGAAATTTTTGAATATCTTTCAAAAATTATTTACCAAAATTTCTTAATTTTGTAATGAAGACATACAAATTATAAGTATATTTATAATACACCAGATTATGAAGTTGTAATGAAGGTATATTTATGAGTGAGCTCTCCTGAAAAAGATGTTTTTTATGATAATGTTGATCTGACCCTATCATTTTTACATAAGTGTTGATTTAACCCTGTATTATTTTACTGAAGCTGCTGATATAACCCTGTCTTATTAAAAAAATTACCGATCTAACTCAATCACCATCAGCCGACGATAACCAACGTTAACCACCATTAATCGGCGTTAACCACTGTATAATGATAGATATAATTTTTTTCTAATTTATCAAAAGAGTAGCCGAGATTAAGTAGCAATAAAAAAATGGGTATCCATTTTTCACAATATTATGCCTGGATCGGGTATATTTTGGCAAATTATTCAGAAAACCTGCCTTCTCTAATCCATTCGACACATGCAATTTCCCCGCGGTAGTGAAAAACATATCTTAATTTATACAAGCTAATAGCCAACTCCATTCCTGTGGGCTTTTGAGGAGCGAGAGAAATTATTGGAATTCTATGAAGAGTCTTGGGAGCCAGAATGCGTTAGTTACTGATAGTTTCGAAGAAATATCTCTCCGGGCCCTTTATCCTTTTTTTAACGTACATTACGATTCCTATTCGTTGGAACTTCAAGTTATCTTAGTAGCCCAAAGAATATTATTAATTCTGCAATAAAAGCACTCATACCCGGTAATGCAAGGGAAGCCATGGAGTTACTTTTATCCCAATAAACTAACTACTCATTTGCTAAGAAATAAATAACACATAATTTTATTAAATTATCTATTGAAAAGGAAGGGGGAAAGCTCATCGTTCCTGGTTCTTTTGTAGCTAGATCGCCAATGAGCACATTGAACTATCCATGTGACTGAGAGCCCTCACAGCCCAGGCACAACGATTTAATTATTAGGGGTGTGCAATCGATCATCGGATTAGATAGATATCCCTTCAACACAACATATGTCATCGAAAGGATCTCGGAGACCCGTAAAATGTAAAATCTTCAGTTTTTCCTCGGATGGGAAGTGGTGTTTCTAGTGGCGGGCGGGTGAGTAACTCGTAAGAACTTGCCCTTGGGAGGGGAACAACGGCTAGAAAAAGCTGCTAATACCCCGTAGGCTGAGGAGCAAAAGGGGTCAAGGGTTCCTTCTTCCTCCCCCTTTTCAACCTTCGACGTGTAATATTTTAACAACAATTACAATTCTATATTTTTTCATAGAAAAAATATAGCTTCATTGGGGCTGCCCCAATTATCTTGCATATATTAACCATTTCTTTCATTAGTAAAGCCGAAGTGCATGAGGAAACTACCAGGAAAAAAAATTTAAGCCTCGAGCTCAAGGACGTAGTTCTCTCCATCCTTGGGATTTGATCCAACACTGCTGCGAAATCTTTAGGATAAATCAATGTGATTTAGGAGCTTTCTTATAAAAAGTTTTCATAAATAAAACAAAAAAAACATATGATTTATTAATTGTTAATTTTGTGAGAATTATGAAATTGAAATATAAGAGTAAATATTCGCCCTCGAAAAAATTCATTTTTGAATTACTAATACAATAAAATAAAAAATGATAAAAATCGAATAATGTTGGTGTTGTATTAATGGGCGATGGTTTGATGATACAAGAGGGAAGCTCTATAAAAGTAACAGGACGAATTGCTCAGATACTAGTGAGTGAGGGTTATTTGGGATGTGTTATAAATGCCCTAGCTAAACCTATTGATGGTAGTATAACCTTGTAAAATCAGAAAATGCCCATATAACCCCAACCTTATGAAGAATTGTGCAGCTATCCTTTTGTGCTAATTCTGGCATTGACCATAGAAATTAGGAGTTGCACGAATCTAAAATATCTTAAATACCCTCTTCCATTAAGCTAAAATATTTTACACCTCTTTATTTTCGCACAAAGGGCTGAAAATCTCTGCACAAATGGCTCCCGTTGCCGCAGGTCCTCCCTAATTCTAGAACTCTCTATTGATGTAAGAGGGATATGTTTCTAGATTGTTGGAAGAAGAATCTAGATTACCTCTTAGAAGGCTACAACATTTACTATGGTTGTTGGAGAGATGGAAGAGAATTCTAGATCTTGCTTGGTTCACCTATAAACAGATTTTTTGAGAAGATTTCATTATTCAATCTCATCCACTCCAATCCGTAGCCACTTTTATTTCTTTTAGTGTGAGTGATCCACTCTTAGGGTGAGGAGCTTGAGAGAATTATTCACCCTCTCTAGTTAGTGAGTGTTCCATCATAATCTAAGTAGCCTTGTAATCCATCTAACTTGGCTGAGATATTTGTAACCCTACTATAGCCTCATGTAGTGGAAGATTTGGACTACATAGTCTCACAGTTTTTCTCAATTTTAGTTTTCCCCGTTACCAAATTTTGGTGTCCTATATTTCTTTCTTTTTTCATCTATCATATTGATCACACAAAAAGGGAAATATCATTTTTTTTCCAACAGTGGTATCAGAGCAAGGTTGATCGGTGTTGGTTTCTTGTGGATGGAGGTAAGTATCACTCATGATGGAGAAATGTTCAAGTTCAAAGTGGAGAATTATGACTATTGGAAGTCCATGATGGAGGATAATCTATTTTTCAAGGATTTGTACAAACCAATTATGGAGGAGACCAAGCCTGAGGAGAAGAGAAATAAAGAGTGGGAACACTCGAATAGGAAGACGATCTCCATGGTTCATAAGTACATTGATCGTAGCTTATTTGAGAATACTTATACTAATGCCATTGAGCTATGGACAAAACTTGAGTCCATGATTCAAAAGAAGATACCACGTAATAAAACCCACTTAGTAAGGCGATTAGTCAAATTGAAGTACAGGGATGAACAAGATTATGATCGAGAACTTGAATGGCTTCAAGGGGATTGTGAACTAGTTGACAAAGATTGATATGAAAATCGACGATGAGTTGCAAACATTGCTACTCCTAAGCTCACTACCTGAAAGTTGAGACACATTGGTGATCACGCTTAGCTACTTGGCTCTGGAAAGAAAGCTTACCATGGATGACGTCGTCGACAACCTAATCAATGAAGAAGCACGAAGAAAGGAATGTGGCACAACCACTAACTTTTAGGCCAACATGATCGAGAATCGAAGTAGAAGTGAGTCACGTGGAAGATATAGAAATTGCGGACGTGAAAATTTATGAGGGCGGTCAAAGTCTCGTTCCCGAGTTACTTGCTACTATTGTGGTAAGACGGGCCATAAGAAAGTTGGCAATCTCAATAGAGACAAGAAAAATGGAACAGTTAAACAAGACCAAATCGATCCAAAGAAGAAGGAAGGTGTAAACACTACTGTTGTTGCATCTGTGGAGTGCAGCGATGTCTTTGTCATTGATGACTTTATCAATCTCACCTATGGCGATAGCCTTTTGATCACTAATTGTAGTGCCTCTTTCCATGTTACGCCACAAGGGCTCGACTTGTCCTATCAGTGTGAAGATTTTGGTGTTATGACTTTAAGAAACAACACCTTTTACCTCGGTTCTACAGGGTTTTTACCTTAGTTTTCAGCCTTAAAAACCAAGGTAAATGTAGGCATAGTAAAAATGTATTTTTTTACCTTGGTTTTTCAGAAAATGACCGAGGTAAATATTGTTAATGACCCAATTAGGTGTGACATCGCACTAAGTACAAACAACAATGAACAGTATGTGACATAGCAGCTAAATTTTCATTTCAAATTGCTATAAATAAAAAATGAACGAAGCAAGTGCGATGTCCCATGATCATATGTCTGGAATTAAAAAAAATACTGAAAGTAGAATCGACATCGATTCTGCTTTCAGTAGTTCATAGTCAAGAGCTTTCCGGCAAGATATTGTAGCCCAATTGAAAGACTAAATCAGTACCAGTATAAAAATCAAAATATTATAGAGTCAATTTACAATTTAACATATCAAATTACAAAAATAGAATACCTATTGTATGAATTACAACAAAAAATTAAAAAGTCACCGGAGCAGAGGAATTGAGCATCGGCGGACGCAATGGAGCAAGGTTGTCGCGGTGGAGCAAGGTTGTCAAAGTGGAACCTAGGCGTGGTGGAGCAAACGTGAAAGGGGAGAGGTGAGACAGGCGGCGGTGGTATGGATCTGGAGTTCTTCGTCAAAGGGAATAACGACATCTTTGCGGCGGGTGAATCGAAGAAGAGACGTGGTGGTACAGAGATGCACAGTTGGAGTGTGGTGGCCGGAGATATGCAGTGGAGCAGACCTGGAGATGGGTGAGTCGCTGTGGAATTGCAGTGAAGAGGCAATGGTGACGATCTGGAAATGCGGTGGTAAAGCGCCGGAGCGAAAGGCCGAGATAGAGGGGAGGCAGAGGACCGAGATAGAGGAGAGGTGGTTGGGAGAGAGCTAAAATGTAGGGTTTGCTCACTTATATTAGGGTTTAGGTGTTATATATAGGACTAGATTCGCGCTTAAAGTTGGCTTAGTTGGGCTGAAATTAAATCTAATTTTGTGTTTATATATTTTTTTCTTTGAAATTAAATTCAATTTAAAACCCATCCTCAGTTCGGATTACAGGCTGCAACTCTCTTGCATGAATCCGGAATCGCTAGTAGTCGCCGGTCAGCCATACGGCGGTGAATCCGTTCCCGGGCCTTGTACACACCGCCCATCACACTATGGGAGCTGGTCATGCCCGAAGTCGTTACCTTAACCGCAAGGAGGGGGATGCCGATGGCAGAACTAGTGACTGGAGTGAAGTCGTAACAAGGTAGCCGTACTGGAAGGTGCAGCTGGATTACCTCCTTTTCAGGGAGAGCTAATGCTTGTTGGGTATTTTGGTTTGACACTGCTTCACACCCAAAAAGAAGGGAGCT
>JAULKK010295502.1:0-12966 GCA_032355705.1 Rubia peregrina
TCTAGCACGTACCCAAAAGGTATTGTGAAGGATGTGTTGGTGAAAGTGGATTCTTTGACATTCCCCGCTGATTTTTATATCCTTGATATGGAGAATGATAAGCATGTGACACCTATTTTGTTCGATAGACCATTTTTGAAAACCTCCAGAACAATAATTGATGTGCATAGGGAAACGTTGACCATGGAATGCAATGGAATTTAATACAAACAATGCTATTGTCCATCCTACTAGATACCATTCTTGCCAAGCTCTTAATGTGATTGATTATGAAAAGCAAGATGTTTCGGAGTCCAATGGTAGTTCCTTAATTGTTGCCATGAATAGTGATGTGATTGTAAATGTTGTTAGTACTAACCTCAAGGAAAACAAAAATGGCGAACATTCTCATGGGGAAGTAATTTCCGGAAACCTCTTGGTGTCTAAGGTAAGGCCTAAGTAGATAGGTTTCCCTTCTTCTCTTGATAAGAATTCGGTGGAAGAGTGCAAACTACCACCGAAGGTGCTTAAATGTTCATCTTTTGCGAAAGGGGACAAACCCCCAAATGTTCGTTCAGTTGAGATCTCTATGGACCAAATGGGTAAGCTTCTGCACATATTGAGAGATCATGGGGAAGTACTGAGTTATGTGCAGAAATTTTTGATCGGGGACAATATGGATCCACCTTGTTTTGAAAGGGAGACGTTCTTGATCCAATATGTGAGTAAAACTCCAAGAAGGGAGGTAAGTCATTGCTAACAACGTTAAATAAACTTTTTTTGATTATCCGGAGAATCATTCATGATTTTCCATTGATTTTTGTCCAATTTTAATTTTTGTCATTGTTTTCTTCATGATTTTGCTTTGTTCTTGTTTCGGTGGTATTTTTTATGTTATTTTGCAGGAAATGAGAAGTGGAGAAGGCTTGGAATTAAGTAACTTTGGAAATTTTATGAAGGGAGAATCCCCTGTCTGTCGCGAGCGTAATGGCTTCATCGTGAGTTGCGACAGTATCCATCACGAGTCGCAGCAGGCACGTCACGAGACGCGACGACACAACAAGTTTGCAACTTCCAGGTTCAAACATTTGCGAGTGTGATGGAGGCATCGCGAGTCATGACAGCCCCATCACGAGCGCGGTGGAAATCAGGTAAAAATTCTCAATTTGTAACTTCCAAAGCCTAACATTCGCGAGTCACGATAGTACTATCGCGAGTCACGATAGAATCCATCACGCTCGTGACAGATTGGCCCAGCATCGTGACTCGTGATGAACCTGTTGCACTGCAACGCCTCAGTATAAAAGAAAAATTAAATCGGGTTGAACAGTAGTTCTGCCCATTTCACTTCTCCGTCGCGCCGATTGAGCTCCTCCACCGCTTTCCGCCACTCTCTCTCGACCAAATTTACCACAAAACCACCGCCCTTACACTCCCCATCCCTATCCATCCAAGAACACAAAACCCTTGATTTTGGGGGGTTAAATTTTTGCTTCGCTTTTTCTGTGGGTTTGTTCAATTCACTTTTGTTAGCTTCAATTCGGTAACATTATTCAATTTCATACTCTTTAATTGCTTTATCACTTTAAATTCATGACTTGTGATAATTTAGGAGATTTTGAAGAATGTTAAAGTATTGTGATTAATGTGAATTTGATATTGGTGAATGGGTGATTGTAAATAGATTCATTGGATTGATATGGATGATGTGAATATTAGTGTGGATTTTTGGCTGTGATTTTAGTTAGAATTTTGGGTTGTTGATATAATTGCGAACTGGTATTTTTGGAGTGTCATCTTGACTATGGCTGTGATAAATTGTCCTGATTTTGGCTGTGAATTGTGATGAATTGTGCTGTGATTTTGTCGGCAATTTTGGCTTAGCCTTTAGGATGTAAATTGAGCTGTTTATTTTGAGAATGATTGAAATTTTGCCTGTCATTCTAGCTGTAAATTGAACATAGGTTCTGCTATAATTTGGTTTTGATTAGGTTCATTTTACCCTGGATTATGTTAGTTTATTTCGGCCTCATTTTGACTTTAGCCTAGTTTGGTTTAAGCTATATAGCTTTCTTTATTTTAGCATAGTATAGATAGCATTATATTTAGGCCTATCATATGCACATGAACTTACATGCATTTTGCTGATTGCTATAACTTGCACATTAATTAGTGTAAATATTATCTTTTGATACAAAATACAAGTGATTATTTCATATCTTATTTCCTTGTGCCTCTGACGTGTTTGTTGAATTGAATAGACATGGCACTGAAGAAAAGAACTAGAGTAGGTCCATTTGTACCACCTCCACATCCACATTCGGCACCTGAGCCCGCTCCACCACCATTCACTGACCGTTTTATGGGATCGCATCAGATCACAGGCGCATATGCTCAGAAGTGGGATTCCATAGCCGCCTGAAAGATTCAGGAGACTTGCTTCACCGATAAAGTAGCTGTGGAGGCTCTGCATCTCGGGGAGCCGATTCTATGCCTCCTTCACAAAGGGGGTCTATGAGGCTTCTTATCTTGAGGAGCGCCCACCTGTCCCCGTTATACGCTGGAGTTTCTGGCAACGGTCAAGACATACATCGAGGTGGATGTGATGCTATGCGAGCAATTTATTCATTTCAACTTGAACGACTGCTCATATGAGATGACTCTTTTCGACATCGAGGCAGCGTTTGGGTGGAACATATGGAGATCAGGGTTAGGCTCGACCCAGAAAGACGCACACCGACTATGGAGGAGAGTTTCTTGTTCTGGTATGCTATAGCGAAGAAAGCAATAAATGTCTGGGACAAGAACAACACTATTATTCATCTGGCGCTGCAGTTTGTGCACCGTCTCCTTTCCTCTACTCTATTTTGTCTCATTGAGGTGACAAACATCCCCAACGATGAGATCCAATTCTTATGGGAGTTGACCGATGAGGGGACGGAATTCGATCGCTGGACAGATCTATGGGTCAAGCGCATTCTGGAGACGTTGAGGAAAGAAAAGGGTGAGATCTCTACGGGAGACATGATTACATTGTTGGCAGATCACTTGGGTGTTGAGTTGCTGGAGGGTTTGACGAGGCTTGGTCGAGGATCCTCCTACCGCATCACGTTGACCAGGATGGTCAACTTCCATTTGATCAAGACCACCTGGGATTCGAGATCATTCCAGTAGTTATACGGGGCTAGGAACGTCCCTTTCATGATGTTCCCACAGCCCCAGCGTACAAAGCTGGAGTGGGACACACCACTGAAAAATTTGGTGATCGAGACAGATCGGGAGTGCAACAAAGGTTTCGAGCGGGAGCTTCAAAACCTCCCCATTGATTCTGATGAGAGAGTTATTCTCTTTACCATGGACCCGCCGCAGCATCAGTCACCACAGTCATCTCTGCACCGCCATCAGTCCCAGTCTCCGTACTGCCATCAGCCCCAGTCTCCGATGATGTAGGACCCAATGCAGGGAAGTCACGACCACACTCAGCAACATCTAGCACCATTGATTTCCCACCTGTACAGTATGATATATGACCACAGTTCGTACATGTCGCGACAACTCCTAGACATGGATGAGGAGATCGACCAGCTCGCATCCGTGGTCTGGGATATGCGAGCACATGCTTGAGGCCCCACGGGACAAGATCCCAGAGCAACATGGATGGCCGAGTACCAGCGGAGGTACGGTGATGGTGGTTGTTCCTCCCATCATGGAGAGTGAGCTCTTATTTCTCGCATACCCCCCTACTTTGATTTGTCTTATCTTTTTGCCCTGTTTTGTCTACATTGAGGGCAATGTAGGATTCCAGTGTAGGGGGGTAGCTGTTATCTTTTGATATCACTTGGATTTGTTATTTTCAGATGTTAGTTATTTTCATTTTGGATTATTTGTTTACTTTTGAATGTTGGATACCTTAGATTTTCTTTATGGTATTTTTCTTTTGCTTATGGTGTAAATACATTACTCTTGGAAATTTTGAAAAAAAAGAGAATAAAAATGAACCCGTTAAGTTGAAAACCCGAGATGGCAATTTAGGCAACATTAGGGGCCGAATAGGTCAAAACTCGAAAGGGTGGCCTAAGCAAAAATGAGAAGCTAAATGTGGGTGATATGTGAGTCTCAGAAACATGATGTGCAGCTAGGATGAAAACCTGAAAAGGGTCCTAGGCAAAATGAGAGAAAGAGAAAAGAAAATGAAATTTTGTTACTATCTACTCATTTGCCGGTGTTGGATTCATAAGGTTGCGGTTGAAATTGGTTGATCAGGTAGCTTAACATCATGGCTCTTCTTGGGACGGGGTAAGTTAGCAGGGAAAATGAGGCAAGGTATGAAATTCTTGATTTTCTATATGTTTAGTTTGTTTTTGGGTTTATGTGTTGTTGGTATAAAGTGAAGCTTAAGTTGAACATTTGATATTTGGTTTTTAGCTTCATTTGATGCCATTGAATTTTGGATAATATCAATTCGGGATTAGAAAATACTTCTATGGCTTAGGGAATTGATGGTATATATGGGTAGAATTGGCAAAAAAAGGGTTTGTGTGATATATACTTTTGAGGAATTCGAATGATGAGAGTTTTGTGAGATTTTTCTTTGGGGGAATATTAGTATTAGGGTAGGGACATGTGAGATTAGTCTTATGCTTGGATCTTTTCTTATTCGAGGAAGAGTAAGGTTTAAGTGTGGGGATATTTGGTGTGTCCGTTTTATATAGTTATTTTGGGATCCTTTGTACTCATTTCGGTAGACTTTTATGCTTTGGATACTCTATTTTACCTTGAATTCTTATTATTTGAGTTGAGAGTGACTTTATCGCTTTTGTCACTTGTAATAAGAATTCTAGGAGACGAGGTAATTATTGAAGATTTGAAGACCTTGAAGACTCCATTTTGAAGACCATTGAGACTTTTAAAGACCCGAAGAAAGGAAGAAGAGAAGACTACATGAAGACCGAAGAGATTAAATCACTTGAGGGAAGAGTACTCTCGCGACGACCACCTGCCAGATTTACTTTTTGGGAATTTTGTACTATAAATACGCATTACTTTTTCTCTTCTTCCCCAACTCTTTTCTTCCCGATTATTTCTACAAAAAACCCTAGGTTTCCTCTCTTTTCATCTTTGTTCTACTTTGATTCAATGTTTAAATTTCGTTTGTTAATTAGTATGATTAGTAGTAGCTAATCATAACCTTGGGAGGAATTGATTGGGCTTCCAAACCCATGTCATGAGACTTGTCTATAAGCTATTTAATGCTTTATCTATTGTGCATTTATTGTGCTGAAATGGGTTGTTGAATTCATTTATGATATTGGAAGTTTGAGTATATCAAATGCTTATATGATTCTGTGTTAGGGTTTAAAGAAAGTAATTAATTCTTCCCTCTTTGATATGAAATCCAGAAGCATGATTTAGGGCTTGTAATGTTGTTGGTGATATGATGAATGCTAGGTAAATGTGGTGATGTTGAATTCTTCGTCATGTTTATTTGTGTAGCAAATGAGAGAAGTTAAAGAGTGTTGAACGTTCTTGGCTAATCTTGTATAAATGCATGAATTGGTTAATGCTTAGACTCGGTGTAGGATGTATAAGTATTACCAAGTTTGTTGATTCTTTTAGCTTAATGCCATTAATGGGATACCTTTAGGCATTGAACGACTAAGGGGGTCATTAGTGAGGTTTAGCTAGAGATGTCGAATTCACTCTAGTAAACTACTATCAAAAAGAGGATATGAGATTTATCTTCACAACAAGTAGTAAAGGTATTAAATAGGTTGTATGATAGATAGAAGGTTTGTAAGTGTAGGTCAATTGCCCCCAAGACTCCGTAATCTTTGCTTAATCCCGTTTTAGTTGTTGTATGCTATCTTAGTTTAACTCGTCTTTAAATTTTTTAAGTTAGAAAAACCCAACCAAAAATCCCCCTCTTTATGTGCTTTTATAAATGTGTGTATTTATATAAATATTATAATATTAATCATTTTATGAGCAAACACTTTAGAATATCCCCCGTCTCTGTGGACGATCCCGACTTGTCACTATCTACTTAATTGTCGTTAGTACGCAAAAGGGCTTTAAAATATCATCTTTGAGAGGTACGGCGACGACCTCCCACAAATTTGTAAGTAACATTTTTTATTCATATTTTCTCGACAATGTCGTTTCGATCTCGGATTAAAAGGGTTGGAAGATAGGGGCCCAATCTTCACTTAGAGTATTGTACGACACATATCATAAATTACCCGTTGGCCCTCGAGTGCGACGTCACATGTTTTTCACCTTAAGAAAATATGCGTTCGAAAAGATCCAACATCTTTCGTAATGAAATTTACCGCACGAAATGAAAACTTTAGCCAAAAAATTTCACCAAAATTTCTGCCCAACCCAATAATTCAAGTCATTAATATCAGCACCATGACCCATTTCTCATCTTTGACACCATTTCTCCAAACCCTCCTCCACACCATCCTCTCCATTCACGCCATTGCAACAATTCAAGAGCTCAATCAATTTATTTTTCTCATACATCAACAAGTATCCGATGATGGAGCATCCCCGGGTTCAAATTAATTGTGGTAGTTTTCCATACAGTCAATGTAAATTTAGCAATTTAATTATCATACCTTCTATATGTTATTTTTGTCATTGATCAAAGTTTGTATATTTTCATAGATGATTGTGTTTCATGTGTATGTAGTGAGAATTTTATTTGTTTCCATCACGATGCCATGTTTGTAAGGAATGAGAAAAAAATGCTTAGATTATGGTTGAATGTGTACACTAATTACTTATTCGTATGTACAAAATATAGTCGGCCATTATAGTTGGGTGTTGCGATAAACAACTGAGTTATGACCAACGTTATATAAGTCAATAAAAAGAATGAAATATCTTGAATGACCAACGTCAAACATAAGTCGACCTTGGCGACATCAACCACTGTAGATTGCAACGTCGCTTTTACCAATATCCATTTTTTTCCTAAGTTGACATTCATGTCATTTAAGTATGACTATATTAAGTGTTTTTTATTTATGGATTGTCCAATTCTAACATAAATTTTCTCTCATTTGAATTGGGTTTAACAGGACAACGACAGTTATCAATGGATTGTAGATGCATGACATGTCATTTCACTAGTCGCCCTGACAGGGTCAATGCCTTACAACGTAGAAAATATGAAGGTTCAATACATTCAATGTTTAAATTTAATATCCACCTTCTGTATTATTATATATTCTAAAAAATATTTATAATATATGTTATATTTATATGGAATTGAACATGTCATTGTTAATTTTCTCACATGCATTGAATAATAGTTGAATGTTGTATGATGTTTACCATTTATAGAGTAATCCAATGCTAAGTAACATGTAATGACCATCAACGAACGATTGTTTTTTTCATCAAATATTTTTAATTAATATATTGTACTAAAAACGTTCTCTCCACGATTATTCCACAACGTCGCACACACCTGTAATCATCCGACGCATAAGCGACATCTCATGTAGAACCAGTGTGTAATTATTTTGGTGACATCGACTGTTCAAAATGATGTCATATTAATCACCTTTCAACGTCAGCATTCACACGGCATAGATGATTTGCAGGGCGCGATGTCACTCATCTATACAGTGACATCGATGGGAACGACATCGCATATGGGTGGTAAATGGGCGGACGGGTCAAATACGGGTTGGGTAAAATGGGTAATAAAACATATGGGTATGACCCATTTTGATCTATTTAATAATGGGTAAAATATGGGTTGGGTCAAAACGGGTCGAGTTGAAATTCATTCAACTTACGGGTCAAAAATGGGTAAACCTGCGGGTTTCAACCCATATGGATTTATGTATCAACCCATATGGGTAAAACCCTCGGGTTTCAACCTATATATATATATATATATATTGACCCATATGGGTTTATATACCAACCCATATGGGGAAACCCGCGGGTTTCAACCCATATATTGACCCATATAGGTTTATATACCAACTCATATAGGTAAACCCGCGGGTTTTAACCCGTATGGGTATACCCGCGGTCAACCCACAAACCAAACCCGTTCAACCCATATTTTTTAACTACCCATTTTACCCATTACCCATTTTACTCATTACCCATTTTACTCATACGGGTTTAAAATTAGATAACCCGCTTGACCCGCGGGTTATGAGTCTATTTTGCCACCCCTAACATCGCATGAATTTCCTTTCACATCGTATCTTTTATTTGTATAGCTGGCGTTGTTCCTCTAATAAGTCGACATTGTGTTAAACAACGTCGCATCTCTGTTATCCTGATCGGGCTTAATTTGATGTGCGATGTCGCACTTATTTCCTGCTGACCTCGATTGGAAAACCAAGGCAAACGATATTTTTTTACTACAGCTACATTTACCACTGTTTTTTCATGGCTGAAAACCAAGGTAAAACCCCTGTAGAAGCGAGGTAATAGGTGTTTCCTCTTGTAGGGAGGGCATGTATTGTCTCTAACATGAATTATTACTACACAATGATCCAATTAAGTTAGATTCTAATTTTCGGAATGTACTATCGATCAACATGCGTTCACCTCGCCGGTACTCACGAACCTACAATAGGTCTAACCCAACACTCCCAAGGTAGGAATACAAGCCTAGCATGATGGCATATTACATATGAAACTATGGGGTGCATCTTAGAACATACATAGCAAGCATATTATAGGAATATAAAGCATAAATCAAATACTAATATTCATAGAACATAAAAATAGGGAAATCTAAGAATCTCACAAAATCATCATCTAGTCATGAATACAAATAATTCCCTAAGTAATAAACTACTCTTACACTACTATTGAATACATGGCATTCATTGGATTAAATGCCATAGATGTAAGAACTAAGAGAAGGAAAAGAGAGAAAATTCCATATATGCCATAGATGTAAGAACTCTAGAAAGAGAGAAAATTCTCCTCTTCCTACCTAATAAAAATTAAAATCTACATTATGCCTACTGACTAAACCATCGGAGACTAAAGGCACCTTATGTAGGAGAAGATAAATGGGAATCTAAAGCCCCAAGTTTGGAAAAACCCTAGTGAAACCCTAAGGCAACCACTAGTGCCACGTCAACACGGGCCGTGTAAAAGCACACAACTTGCACCACATGATTGGTACAAAAGTACATGGGCAGCGGACTGGAGCTGCTCTCCTGGTGTACTGAGCGTTCGGCCTGCGCTAAAGCATGCAAACCGTGGATCAGAGTCGTAGGGTTCTTCTTCTGAGGGCGCGATCACACAATACCTTGCGTGACACGTACTAGAGATGTCGTTCTTTAACATATGGGCACACGGGCCATGCAAAAGCATACGGCTTGTGCGAGGACTTAGCTACCTCAGCACTTGATTTGGCGTGGCCGTGCACAGGCCGTGCCAGTCTTTGATTCACCAAAACTTGACATTTTTCCTTCAATTTGTTTGCTTCGCTACAGATGAACTACTAATCCAATTTGGGAGTTCTTGTAGTTGATTTAAATGCTCGAGAAGAAAAATTCAATGGTACCATCCACAGAGGCTGATTCTTCTCGGATTGCTCCAAGAACTCGGTTTATCTCCAGATATCAATTTATCTGTTTCCTTGACTCTTTTGTCTCGTACAATGTTTTGACTTGTGGCCTTTAGTCTTCTACAATCTACTACTTGTGAATAGCCTTCTAAAATAGTCTGAAGTGCCTTCAAGCAATCTACAAATAAATGCTCACAAAAATGGATCTAGACGCTCGTAGGGACATAGAATACATCAGATCTAAATTAAGCTACAAAATAAAGGATTTAGATATGGAATCTACAAACGGTTATCTAAACCCTTCTAATGGATACTCACCTAAATCTAGCAATCTACCATACAAAAGATAAACAAAATATATGTTAAATGCATGAGGAAACACATGCATTTTACGTCTCATTACAAACCCAAACCCTAATTCAACACATTTAGGACATAAGTAACCTCCCATAATTTAATTAATCAATGGAGTTGTAGATGTAGAAATACCTTCTCCAATTAGTTCCACAAGAAGTGCTAAAGTGTTATTTCTTTCTTTTTAATGGTTTATCCCAAATAAAATAGCATTAAATGCCAACACATATATCCAATTTCAATAGTCCTGAGTTCGTAACCTATTTTCCAAACCCAACCATATAACACGAGTAAGTTCTGAACACGCAACTAATCTCCAATCATGTTCAAGTTTGAAATGGATTCAAACTTTTAAATCGGGTCAAGCTGACTAATTACGAATTCTGAACAAGCATCGAATCTATGTTCCGAGATAGGAACCAACATCGATCAAAGTTATTTGGCACAACCACCTTTGATTAGCACAAATTAAAGATGTTATATGTTGAACCACCTTTAAACCAAATGAACCAAAGACAGTTCTTAAAAATACACCTTCTAAAGTGGTTGAACAGACTTTTAAAATATGGAGGGTCCGATTCATTGAGGCAGTTAAAGGAAAAGACTAGTTCGGAACCTCTTTCACACGGCTGTTCCTTAGAAAATCAAAGGAACCGCCTTCGATTGTTGCTTTTAATAGGCCACTCTCCACTAGTGACATTTACACGGTCCCAGGTCTAGAAGCTTGTTTAGCATCCGAGTCTTGGGCTTATCGTTGACACTTCACATCTACACGCTCTGCGAGTCAGAAGCTTGTCTTCCAATCTTTAGGCTCCTCAGAGCGTCCCTGACCATGTACATGCACAGTCTGTGGCTAGGACTTCTCAGGGGGCTTTACCACTAATTGATGTCGAGAACCGTACACATTTTCATGGACCAAGACTGAAGGTCTTCCTTCTTCCTTTGCTTCTTCTCCTTACTCATAGTCAAGTTATCATATACCACTTTAGTAGTGACCTTCAATCTTCTACCATTCTTGTATATGGCCTTCATCTGATGATTTGATCTCCGCTTTGCATCCAAAACTTCAATTCTCAATCAAATCATATAGAAGGAATTTTCTAAACAATCAAATACTTCGACAAAATAGAGGAATTAGAGTGTACAATCATACAAGGTGGTAAGCATTCAAGTTCAACTAAAAACCTACAAAACACTAAACAATGAGTGTCAATTGTGCTAAAAAAGATAGATGCATAAACTAGTCTCTTCAGTACTACATTCTTGAAATGAAGCTTATATCAGCTCTTCTATAACAATTGCAGTTAAATAGATTAAACGACTTATATAAGACAGTCCTACAATAACGGTGAGACAAGTAATTAAGTGATTTTTTAAAAAATGAAAAAAACTACTTTATGTCACCTTTCACCTTTAAATAATTGTATTTTAATCTTCCATCTCACCATAAGATTGGGTAAGGCGTGTCACTCAATTCTTTTGTATAAATTCAGCTGTGTACAAACATATGATTTACATTGGGTCGAAGAATATCCTTTTGTGAATTATTGTGCGGATTATTGACCGAAGTGATTATCATGCGCAAGAGGTCATGAAAATTGATCAACTTGATCAACTTGATCAACTAGTAGATTTATATATTTAAACTTTTGGAAATCCGTAACTCTGAAATTTTCTTTTGTACTCCTTCTGTATAAATCAAATTACATAGAATCTTTTTTACGATTTTTAAGAAACACGTTTGACCGTCCATATGTTTAATTACGGATAATAACAATTAATAAAAATATATTTAAAAGTTACTTATTAGACTAATCCAACAATATCATATATGATAATATTATTGTTTATATATCTATTCAAATACGTTGTCAAAGTTTGGCAATGTTAACTCTCAATACTAAAAGTGCAACTTAGTCAGGGAGAGATCCTATAAAGCATTCTTAATGGATTTTTTTAAAGTAAAGGAATAAATAATGTAGTTTTAACTTATATATATATATATTATATTTTTAACTTTAATATATTTTGTAGTATAGATATTATGTTATTAATTTTAATATTTAACTTTTATATTCGAACACATTTAATTTTAAAATTGATTTTATTCTCCCTTCATTTCAATTCAAGTAACGATTTTCGAGAAACATGTTTACTATTAAAATCTTAAACTACGTAGAATACAACACCTAAAAATTGATATTAAGAAACTATATTTATTATGAGGAAGTGAACAATCACATGCGATAATATTTTTGTTTATAAATATATTTAAGTATATGGTAAAATTTTAACTTGTTTAGCTGGAGAGAAAAAAGATTTTGTACGGATTGAAATGAGATAGTTGGAATATATATTATAAAATTAACTTTAAAATGTCGAATTTCAGTTCTTTGTTCAGCTTTGACAAAAGAACTTTGGGATGGCTTCTCGATCATATTTGAATTGTAGGACCACACCTGATCATTCATAAATCTTAGGCCATGTTTAATTGTAGAAATTGCTACCGGTTTCTTACTAATTAAAATATATTTTTTCATTCTCTTTGTTCGACTTAACCTTAAAAAATCACTAATTTTATTTTTCACAGTAGTAAGAAACCACTTTGTACTATTCATGGAGGCCATTTGATTTTCTCTATCATACTCATTAATTTTACCATTAACATTTAATTTAATTATATTTGTACACCAAAAATAAGTTGAATGTGAAATTTAATAATACATTTCCATTTTAAAATTTTAATTACAAAAAATACAAAGAAAAAGTATACAGATTTTTAAAATTCAAGTACGGATTCCAGATTTTTTTAAAAAAAATTTAAGGATTTTTAAAAGTAATTTTGTTGATTTGAAATTTATTTTACAGATTTTTCTTTAAAATCAGATTTTTAAAAAATAAAATAAAATAAAATTCAATGAGTGGGACATCGACACGTGTCCCACTCCAAGGTAAAAAATGTTGGACACCTGCTGGAAGGACACACAACCCATGTGAAGTGTGTCAGTGGACCGGTTGCTTGATTGGTTCCCACACAAGAACCCGTTTTTAGTTTAAAAAATCAATCTCAAAAC